>JBBPPG010000508.1:0-22149 GCA_038091855.1 Leccinellum luteum
ATGTTTGTCGAAGACAAGAAGGCCTTTAAGTTCTCGATCCCCAGTACGCACTCGTAGATAGTCCCCAAGCCAAACCAACGTTGGTGGATGGAATTTTCTGAGTGATATTGATGGGAATTCCCGAAAACTCACTGGTACAAATTCGAGCCCCGCCCAAGTCGACTGTGACACTGCACGACTCACGTCTGAGAAGGTATGTACGTTACAAACTTGTCAGCCTACAAGTAGCAGTCCGCAATGCATTGAAAGAAAGCGCGAAAGTCTCACATAAGCACTGCCTGGGATACTATCATGGAGGGGTTACTATTATAGGTACGTTCCGATGCAAGCGTTCACAGCCTATGATATCCCAATTGGCGCTTCTTGGCTAGTTGCGCACAGTGCCATAGTATATCGCCCCTGGTTACAGTGGATATGACAGGAACACCAACTTGTCAATGAATATCACAGCCGCTCCCGTTACCCTTTCTTTCTTAATTTTTCCATCCTCAGAACAAATATACATAACACGAAGGTACGATCATTTTCGGGGAGATCAAAGTCAACGCGCGTCATTCCAGGAACAATTCCTCCGCTTTACCACATATCAATTACTCGCTATTATCAAGCTAGTCTCTGCACCACAATGCTCGATATCTGATCACATACACGACGCTCGATCGAGAAGATGGAACAACTAGCATCATCTCCTGCGATCACTTGGGCACGCATCCAAGCCCATATCCCTCCAAACCTATCAAATAACTCAAACGCGCGCCATCTGGAACGTCAACTCGACCATCCCAAATAGTTCCAAGTTCCAACGCCACCTTCCAAACGTCATACCGAGACGATTGCACGAACGACTAACGAAGTTCACACTAAATCAAATCGGAGGATAAAAATTCCACCTCGCGCTAACAATGACTTATTCGTCCTCCAGAATTCGGATTCAATCCCTGCCTCTGGCAAGTTTTCACGTTATTGCTTAACTCCTTTCCGGCAGCCAACTCCATCAAGGGCGTCTACACGTCTGCACCGTACGTGATCGTGTCACTCTGAGTATGCACTCTCGCGTTCAGACTGACCAGCAGCGTGTTGCAATGGAGCAAACAAAGTGGCAAGGCGATCAAGGTCTGGGTGGGTAGGCGTTCTACGACTGCTGCACGCACGTGGTATGCCGTCGCGAATAAGATCATCACGCCAGACAGACTCGGAAACGAACATCGCCTACGTACCATTGCGACCAGAACGGATAATGTGGTGATCCAGATGCCCGTGTTCACCGCGAGTATGGTGCAACAGCTGCGCAGTGCTTGCGGGACGAACAAATCTCGACGGTGGCGCGTGAGATGTCATCGGGCCCGCTTGCCTCTGTCCCGCTTCGTTCCTGAAAGGGCAGCCAAGCAAAGAAGACGGCGATCAGTACCTCCACCACGAAATCATTATTCCATGACACAGGACGCTGAGTTCTCTCGTTCTGCATTACAACGTGTCATACTCCCCCTTGATTAAGAGGACCAGTGGATACAGAGAGCGCCACCATGAGTACACGATATAGAGAGCAACTACGCTACACTAACTAACGCGACCGTCACCTGCAAACTATGTGAACAGTAAGCACACGACCCATATTATAAAGGAGTCTCGATGCGCTCTTCTTGTTCACTTACTGGGCATTAACAGATGAATGAGACAAGACAACCCGGACCTTGAAGACTCACAGACGCACAGTCGATAGACGAGTAATTCTACATACAGATACGAGTTTCGTCGTCCTAGGCATTGGATGGTATCCCAACTGTGAACAGCAGCTCAATCTGTCGCGCGTCAGCAAGTGGATCTCGTCGATGACGTCAAGGAAAGACAACACCCACGACAATCTGACTGGCGTACTCAGCATCAAAGGGATGAACGTGCGTGAGGATCCGATCCGAGTCCCTAGAGTGGAAAATCGAAGCTCACGGACTCAAATCCAGGAACGAGGCCGGTTCCACCAGGCTTGCCGCATCATGTACTACCGCATACAGGTATGCTGCAAATGGGTACAGGGAAGAACAAGGGTGAGTGGACGAGAATGCCGCGTATGCTGTGTACTCCGAGATAACCAACGCTTCGTAGATCGTGTTCAGGGACCTGTTTTAATGCATGGACCTCCGTGGACGTCCGACCACATTCGATCGGAGGTAAAGACCTACCATACGATCCAGATGATCTTGAACGAGAATAACCTCTATGTGAAGAACGACGCAAGGTAGGAGGGGGTAATACTTGAAAAAAATCTGCGCGTATAACAGTTTCCGTGAGTTTATCACGGAAACTGCCAAATGATTTCATCAATGTCATTTCGATTAACGTTCGATCGAATGACCGCGTTGAAAAGCTTGAGGAAGACAAAAACAAGAACAAACGGATGGCGTCTGTCGCTCATTGGACATAATAAAAGAAGCTGGTTCGAAGAAGCAAGAAAACATAACAAGAAATGAATCCCGGGTCAACCTTTTGGTTTCTGTGACAATGGCGGCGATCGCAGGCTAGGGCAGTGCCGCCGTGGTGCGACGACCACGTTGGTCCACACCATGCTCGAACCGTTTGGGGTACTCACGTTTGCATGGACGTCGTCAGTGAACATACCGGTATCCATGACGTCGGCAATGTATGATTCGCGATGAAATTATTAAAGAGGAGTTCAATGGGCCCGTCATAATGATTCACCCCGAAGTCCGATAGCTCTCGGGCTCCAAGTCCGAGCGGGTTTGAGAGGGCAGTAGTTCGTAGATAAAGATCTCTGCAGTGTCCGAGGGATCCGTTGACGAAATGACGAAGAGAGGAAGAGGTAAAACAATTCGGCCCGGGTCTTGACATGAGTATATCATATACCGTGTATTACCCCGTTCGACGACTCGAGGTCACGATGCGGCGTACATGCCTGCCGCCACTGTGACCGCAGTCGACTCCCATCATGATCAGTTTCAGGCGCACTACCGCCAACACCGGAATCATCGGAATCCGGTAACTTGATGATAGCTTTTCAGCGAGCTACATATACATATATGACTCCAGGCGCCATACCGCTTACGGTACTACGGTGCGCTGGGATATGCAGATAAGTCCAGTTCGGCAGTCATCCACGATCCGGTTGCATCGTGGTTTCCCTTCTCTTCCGAACGGAAAACATACGACGTGCGAGCGTTGATCGGTGGATCAGTCGGACCGATCAATACCTATGGCAGTGTCATTCGGAAAGGGCAGCTCCGAGGGGGTCGTTACCAGCAGGCCCGAGTCCACGTGCCATCAGTTGAAATCGCGAACTAGTCTAGTCACCAGTCCAGACTCCACGAACGTTTTTCCAGTTGCGACGTGCCTGGTGGGGGAGGAAGGAAGGGAAGACAGAAACGAAAATGGTCTAGTCTAACAGGCACCAACCAGTAACAGCAATGTGTAATTAGTACAAGAATTGATGATCCGGCCGACACTTGAATTCAATCGGATCGATCATAACTATAATGATGACGTTGAGTCACTAGTAGTAAAACACTAGATACTCCTCGAAATGTTTCCCTTCAAGATATCGTAACGTGTGCAGTCAAGATATACATATTACATAGTGATGTCGTCCACTTGATCGTCCGGTCGTCGGCCTTGGCGCTCGACATCAAGATTTTACTTGTCATGATCATGCCAGTGTCAATGGCACTGCCAATGGTGGCAGACCTTCTATAGCCAGCCAAGGGAAAGATAATTATATACGTATGTGACCTTCGACTCGGAGGTATTCGTCCACAACACGAGGAAGCCTGAGAGAAGAAGCAAACCTCCGGGTGGAGACAAAAAGAAGCACTGCGAGCACAGGACTTGTACACTATCTATCATAAGATACATACGACGAGGAGCCCGCGGGGGAGCGAACCCCAGGAATAACAAGGGAGATACGCGACGAATTGTTATCAATGTCTCCGATCCTCGTTTTCGACCACACGGACCGAGCCTCGCTGATAAATAATAAGAAAGCACAAAGGAAAGAAGAATCTAACGCATAATATCTAGGAGTGGATGCAACGTCATATATCTATATCAAACATTGACACTGACATCGACAGAATGCCAACCTCGTCCCATGTAGATATGTACGAGCAGAGTACAGAATATGTAAAAAAGCAAAGCAAAGAAATATACGACGCGGGGAGAGCTGTATACCACGTCCAGTAGTAGAACCGCAATAGAAGGAAAGAAAAACCCGAAATTACCAGGGGTAGTCAAAGTAACAACAACGGAAAGAAAACGAGAGACGTCGAACGTCGAAAGGTGTTACACACATAAACATATGCTGGCCAGTCACCGATCCAACATCTTCTCCCCGCCTCTAGGGCTCACTGTCCAAACGAGTTTCCCCTACCTCTTCCGGTCCAGTTTGCACTCAGTCCGCCCTGCAGAGTCGTAGCTCCATCCCACATCGGCGCCGAATCGCTCCTCGACCGCATCCCAAACCCCTTGGTCCCCGTTGTTGTCGGCGACGACCCGCCCGTGAGAGAAATTGGCGAAGATAACTTGATATCATCCCCCGCCTCCGTCGGCACGATATCCATCTCCTCCCCGGTTCGCAACCCCGCGTCCGTCCCAATTTTGACGTTTTCACCCTCGGTCCGCGCACGCTTCTCTACCCTCGTGTCATCTGTCTCGAGTGTGAGCGTAATGTTGGGCTGTCTCCGTCCATTGGGATGGCTCATATTACGCGCGTGGCCCGATCCTTGTTTGAAAAAACCTTGTACGCAATCGGCCGTCGTGGGTGAGGATGAAGGAGTGTGCAATGGATGGGAAAACTGAGAGGAGCCAGTGGCGGTCGGGTTGATGGAGAGTGTGGGGGGGATCGTGTGCGCTAGTGATTCACGGGAAGGCGATCGTGAGTGCGAATTGGGGTAGGGCGAAGGTGATGTGGGTGACGTTATAAAAATGTTGGGAGAATACTGATGGCGTAAAAATGGCTGTGGGGAGGGTGAAGGTGAAGGTGAAGGCATCGGCCCGGCAATAGGAGAGGCCGGTACGTCAAAGGACAGGGAGATCTCTTGAAGCTCTTGCAGGATGCTCGGCGAGACTGAACATCCTGCTCAGCATGCAAAGTCAAGAACAGAGAAGAGACCAAACTTACTTCCGTTTGATTCCTGATCTAGGTCCATACTTGCGGTCACGCCACCTTTTGCATTAGCATCCACAAGCGCCTTGACGACTCCTACAAGCTTCTCGACTCTTTTTCTCTCCTTTATGATCTCACCCTCAGCCCACCGTCTCCAGTCGTCTCCTCCAGGCACTGTTCCAATTGGGCTGAACGAAAACCCAGGTGCATTCAGTCCGTTACCTGCCCCGAAATTAAAGCGTGAAAGCTGAGCATCCCAATCTTCTTGACTTCCGCCCAAACTCATAATTCCATCATCTTCCCAGTCGACATCCCTCTCACCATCATCACCTCCCAAATTCGACGACGACCTCGAGTGTGTAAGGACATGGTCGCCTCCTAAACCAACCTGAGTGTTTGGTGGAATATGCGGCAGAGATGGTCCAGCGAGATTCGCGGAAGTCGTAGCAGACGCCGAAACTGACAAATTCTGGGGTATACGACTGTTCAGTGACCTGAGTTCTTGCCAGAGCGCGCGGTTTTCTTCACGGAGTCCGGATAGAAGGCGGACGACTTCACCTGGAAGTTCAACACTAATTGAAAAATGTGTGATTTTAGCGCTCAACTACTACAGGCGAGATAAGAGATAGGCTCCTTACCGGTTCCTCTCTCTTGGGTCGGGTTCTAAGGCCTTGCGCTTGATCGCTTCCAGCAGGTCAGGGCGGCCACGCAGAAATTTCGGATGGGAAAACTCCCAAGTTTGGGAAGTAGAGGACGTGCGTTGCGCGCGCGGTGTCTATTGCGATGGTAATCGCGACATGCATTACGTTTTGGGGGTACATGTATGCGTGCATATTTGTGCATATACGCAAGGAAAGACAGCAAAAAGCGGATTCGAAGACATGGCGCACGAGATATAGATGAAACGAGACCATTACAACCAATGTAGGATATGGGGGTCGTAGGAAACGTACCCTGTTGATCTTATGAAATCCGTACATGTTGAGTTGACGGACAAATGACGAGAACTGGATATATATTCGGTATTTGTGTCAGAGAAGGAACGACGAAAACACGTACGTTGTTGTGTTTGAAATGCGACCCAAGTATGCTCCTGCTAAACTCGCCCACATTGGACACGACAAAGCTAGGCAAACATTGCATCAATTCGGCATTCGAACATCTTCGATGATTAACGTGAAATAAAGTACCTTGTCCCCAATTCGGTCCATGAAATGAAGTTTTGGGACTTTGCATCATTGATCATTCTATGGGAAAATAATAGTTACTAACACGCGTGAGTAGCGTAGGGAATGATACTTACTGATAGAGTTTTGTTACAAAATTATTGGTACCGACAGACTTCGCCATAACGTTCTGTCCTGGTTGGCTCGAGGATCCAGATGCCTTCGAGTTCGGGTTTCCTGGAGAGAATGGAAGGAGAAATGATGAGCAGCCGAGGAGGACATGAGCGTAGTTCATATTCACCAAACGAACCTCCAGCGGACAAGGATACAGACGGGCTACTAAAATCATCGTCCGAAGCATCGTCAGCCGGGCCAGTAAACCCAGTGCCAGCGCTATCGATATCCTCATAAGGCGAGGTGGGATTGGGGTTGATCTCCAATTGAGGGCGTGTATGCTGTGAAGAATGTGACTGGGAGAGGGACGAATGTGAGTGAGAATGCGAGAGGGAGCGGGAATGAGAATGGGAGGGGTGGGAAGAAGGGGAAGAAGTAGGAGAGTTGGGTAGAGGAGGTGGGGATACTTTCGTCGTGATTATATGAGGAAGAGCATGCTGGGCGGAGGAATAAGAGTGCGAGTGATGGTGTATGCCGTGCGCGGCGGAGGCACTGGTAGGGGAGACGGGAAGAGTGTTTGTGAGGCTTCGCTTTCGGGGAACGCTTTTCTCCACAGCAAGTTCGGAGGTAGAGGTGCTGTGTGAGCCAGTACTGGGCCGTCCCTGAGCGTGAGCAGGATCTTGGGCAGGAACAAGACCGCCAGAGGATGCGATGGCGTCTTCGAGGTTGTAGCCGAACTGGGGTTGTGGGGAGAGGAGAGGCATGTTTGGGGGAGAGACGGGAGTTATCGGAGAGATGGAGGATCCAGCCGAGTGGGAGTGGGAGTGAGTTTGGTGAGGTTGACGGGGAATAGAGTGGTGCGCATGGAGCTGATGGGGGTGGAGCTGAGCTGCCTGTACTTGATGTGATGCGATGGGTGATAGGGACGGTGGCGATGTCACGGAGAGCGCGCTGAGGTTGAGGGTGAGTCCTGATGAGGTCGAACGCGGGTCCGTGGCTGGTGACGTCTGTGGTTGTGTTGGCTGCTGTTGCTGGGTGGACTGGGCGGGGAAAAAAAAGGGGGTGGGAGAGACCGGGGAGGGAAAGGCCACAGGTTGCTGTTGTTGCTGATGGGACTGTTGTTGTTGCTGTTGCTGTTGCTGGATGGTCAGGAGATGAGGGGGCCAGACACGCTGGGTAGACTGGGATTGCTGATGGGCGTAATCTTGATAGTCCATCACACTGAGGAAAAGGCGGAGATGGGGAGGTAAGCAGGCAAGGATGGTCCTCCTACTTGTACCACGACGAGAGTCGCTCTGTTGCACCGCCTTGCAGAGTGCAGTGCTTGCTGCTCGCCTTCCTCAAAGTCACAATTGCCTTTTTCGATCACTCGGCATCTGCTCGGCATCCAATTACAGCTTGGTGCCTCCATCCTGATAACGTAATCACATATCCTCGGGGCAGACACACCCCCCCACTAGCTGCACACCCGCGCTCTCCCCGTTCCCGTCATCCCCTGAAACTCTCTCTCTCTTTACGCGACCTCCGTCGTTTAGACACCCCCCCTCTCCCATTCGCGCTCTTCCAATCTTACGCCACCACAACGCACACCGACAGTAGATCGTCCCCGTCCGTCATCCTTATTATCTCTTTCCACCTCGTGTGTTACCCCACGCCATCAAAACGTGCCAGATTCCTCGTTTATGACCTAGAATAATTTCTAACCGGATCCCTTGGCTTTGATATACATCCTTCATCGGCGACCCCCAATTGTGTTATGTTATCCCTCTTCCTTCGCGCTCCTGCACAGATCTATGACGACATCACACTACATAGTCACCGTCAAGCTCAGTCCCTGAAACGCCGCAGCGCCGTCACCACGACTCCAAACAAAATAAGCTCCGTGGTCAAATCCACGCGTCCGTCCACCCACCCACAGAACACATTGACTATCGTCTGACTCATTCCCAATTCGGTATGGTATTCTTCCCACGAGTCCTCTGCGTGCAACAGCTAAATATCCATCTCAATGCCTACCCCTGACATGGCTGCATCACGACTCCAATGTTAAATACATGAATTCCATATCTGACCGAGACCCTTTTTTCGCCGATCCCTTTTCGCCGTTACTTAGAGTTAAACCGGTATCAACAGGTGGCAGACCGCAATCCTCATCCATCTCTGGCCTCGCCCCTTGATCACATCCACCAGCCAACGGCGTTCACTGCACGTCCACCTTTTAAAAGCATGGATGATATCACCTCCATTCGTTCCTTCGACTACTTTGTGCACACGTTTTCCTTTCGACGCGTTTCTTTCCGTCGGTGGTGGTATTCTTGGTAGGTGTATGACTTACGAGTGGAAGACCTCCCGCTAATCGCGCGTGACCCGGATGTCTACCGTACCGATTCTTACGTCCTCCGGGCGCAACGCCGATTGACAACAAACTAAATCCCTGCCGGCGATCACAACACGCACGCTCAGTGCAAACACACTACAGATGAGTCGCCCATCATCTGATTCTCAAGTATCTCTATTTCCGTCGGCGCACACGACGGATGATTGACGCCTACCCGCATGTCATCGTCGTATGAGACGTCGCAAGTTGATGCGTACCAACCAAACGCGTGTATCAACGCTCGACAAAAAGACATACCATTTCCGTAGAGGCGATGCCCAATATACGAACATTAGAAATGCGGTGAGTATTCACCATATGGCCAATGCCGTAGAGCGTGGTCGAACATACTGTCGGTTTCTTGTTCCGGGCGGGGGCGCATGGTCCGTGGCAATTGGCATGTGATGGCCCTCACCGTGCGCGGGCCCACTTGCCTCCATGGTAAAGCTGGAGGCCGCGAGGACTTGGTGCAAGAAAGGCGATGACCAATATGATGAATCAACTGATATTCAAACTACGACTCGGGCACAAACCGCATCATCGTCAGGGCCTTCGCGTCCGCAAGTTACCCGAGAGAAGCGGAAGGTCATACCGCTCTCCGGGATTTGGAAATGCCTCGAGGCATGTAAACGAATAGCACTGTAAGACACCTTTTTTTTAATGACTGAATGAAGGAGCGGATCGACCCGATGATTTGTTGAAGGCAGCTGCGTAAGAACGGCTGACCCTGTCGTTCATTTCAGCCCGCCTCGGTGATGTATCGAAAACCCTGCACCTTCTGGCGCCATGAAAGTGATACATTCAAGCTCATCCATTCCAGAAGGGATAAGGCAACGTCTTCCATGCTGAGCGATGAACGGAACCTCCGAAGGCTCCCATATAAGGTGATTCCTTGAACGAAGCGAGACTTGCGTAATAAGCGAGCGCGGGGAAGCAAATTACAAGTTCGATTATAAGTTAACATCAACATCATGCCATGTAGGCGCATGATAGTAAGTTCTTAAGACACTTAGACTCGCTGCTGTGCCGTTACGCATGCACTCATAACCCTGAATTCAAGGTATAGGTTTGATTGACATTGCATGATAACCGCTTCCACACAATTCTGGGCCTCCAGGCTCAGGCAAACTCGTTGCAGGATCCGTCCACCCTGAAAATTTCACATGACAGTCATGTCTACATTGCAGACGTATGGAGGTAGAAAGGCTGTGATTTGGATTTGTTCAAGTTGAAATACCCCTAGTCTGCAAGTATTCGTCTCAGTATTAGACGTCCCATTTGGGCGAATCCAGTGATTGGACGCTGGGACGTAAAGGAAATGAGACGCAAGTACCTTGGGGGGAACGTGTTCCCCTCGTGTGAATTCTCGGTGACGTTTTGATGGGCCAAACGATGTTCGACCATTTTCAGCTCACAGCCACATCGAACAGTACTGCTTTTCGAGTTACGCGCCGGCACATGGACGCGGCAAGTACATTACATGCCTTTTTATCGCAGTCATCCGCTCGTACGATGTTCCCAAGGCAGTTTCCCAAACACGCAGCATAGACCGTATGTCGTCAGGTAATTCGTTTCTTTCCATCAACGAGGAGAGCAGAAAAATGACGTGTATACCAGTCGTGCGGTTGGTTTTCACAGGCAGAGTTGATATTCTCCAAGTTTGAGGATGGAGGTGGGACGGACCGGCGACCGCCCTTGATCAATGATCACCGAGCACCGAGCCTTTGCCTACCGGGCCACCCCAATCGATGGTTTTCGCTTGCTGTGCTTGCTAGTATCAAGCTTGGGGTTGTGGGTGCGAAAGGAATACTGGTCCTTCAACTTCCAGACGCACACTCAGATTGCCCCATTCTTTTTCAGAGCAATATGTTCTCTCTGTCAGATAGATACCTGCGCCAAGGGAACTATCAACAAGGCCGTCAACTGGGGCTCGCAACCTTTGTCCACTGGAGCACCCAGAACGCTCACCCTATTCGAACAACATTGCAACCCGTCTCTACGATCGCTCTCGCCTGCTCAATGATGCAGTCCACCTCGGGCGACATTTTCTCCCGCCAGAATGTTTCATCTATTTCAAAACAATCACAATTTACGTCCTTGTGTCTTCCGTCGGTACGAGCGGCTCGGGGAAATTATTAAGGGATCTCAACAAGGTCATCATCACCCTCGGGAGATAAGCACTTGAGCTCCTCCCGCCAGAGCATCCACGTCGTGTAGCAACTTGGAATAACGCTTGAAATCACGCTATCACTCCTGTCGGTACCAGCAGCCGGAAGAAATCTGGACGAGGCTATTAAACACGGACGGGAGGCGTTTGACCTGAGCATCCCTGAGCGCTCAGATCGCGCAATCGTTTGAGTGGCAACCGCTGTCGCTCAAGATGTTGCACTATGGGGCCTTTGGTCGTCTATTTCCTCCAGATGGCGATCTCGACCTCCTGGTGGCGCACCACCGCAAGTTCTCTCTTATAATACTGCATGCTGCTGGTCCGTATCAGAAGGGCCACCGAAATCATTCACATCTGTACTTTTCGTCATACACTCCAACCCTCACCCTCATCACATTCATTCGTACTTGACGACGTGATGTAACAAGTACTTCGATGAAAGGGAAACGTTTCCTTGCCATAAGTCAGGCCAGTGCCGAAGTGAGTGGCCGAACTCATTTCTGTTGGCAGCAGTGAGCTGCATATCATCACTGGGCGTATGCCTTGAAGGTTAGACTGGATTCCCGACGGGTGATATAGGATACCATAAGGGCACCGACGGTCGGACACATGACGAGGGGAGCCATCTCACGTCCGCAATGCAGTTTGCTTGGTTTACATATCCACGTTCGCAGGATCAATTACTACAACACGGGGTATAAGCGAGCATGACATAGTTAACATCTTAACATCCCAGTTCATACTGCGTTCTCCGACATCTCGGCCCGGATCCCACTTGTCCACGAAACGGTATTCTGCTACCAGGATAAATCAGCGTCCAAGCACACTATGGGCATTCGCAACGGGGAGGAAGCGCGAACGACTTGCATCATCATTGTGAGAACTTACCTGACGAGAAGGGGCGGAGGAGATCGACATCTTCTTCTCTTTCTGCGTCGTAATCATGATGACCTCCGTTCCCCGCGACCCATTCATTGGCACTTGCTCTGTATCGACATTGTGCCCAATTGTTTCTCTCCGAAGGTAATGTCTTGCATTCAGATTCGCGAGTACCGTGTTACAGTAGACAGAACACAGTGGGATCCCACACACCACATAGATCATTTTCGTCGGAAAGCCATGCATCTGCAGTATTGGTTTCTCAGGCATGAAACAAACTGACAAATGTTACCAGAACGCACCAAGGTAATGGTCAAGAGGGAAAACAATGCCGTCCATGAACCAGTATTCACTGAAAAAAAAATCAAACGTTGCAAAATATGTGTCGTGCTTGTGGACCACGATTCAGATGCGCTTATGCATGGTCCCTATGTTCTCACCTTGCAAAACCAGAGGCTGTCCGTTTTCGAAGAAGAAGGTACGTCAAGGAAATGGCGATCAGTATGTCTACCCCAGCACCAATGGAGAGTGTCGAGGTGGCTAAGGTCTGTCCACCCAAAGTTATTCGATAACCTTGATTCAGAAAACGGAAACATACACCCACAGTGAAGAATATATCACCCAGCATGCTGACTTTGACAACGTATACGCTACAAAGTCAACAGTAAATCTGCGCAGGCTTGAAATCTCTGCAAAAGGAACGAACGGACCCATGACTGAAATAAAGTGCTTTGCATATGTAGACTGATAATGTCAACGGTTAGCGTTTACTGAGCCGGACATGAAAGGAACTAGTGAAAGCTTACGGATGGTACCTCCTAACGTTCAGGAACAGCGGGGTCAGAGTTCATTTCCCTAAAATTCGCAGAGTCGTACCAAGCTGGCAGCATCCTAGGATGGCCTATAACACAACTATCAGCCGACTGTGGCTCGCTATTCGAATAGACTCCTTACCCAAATGAGGGGCAGAACAAGATTCTTCCCACTGACTGAATCACTTTCAGTCTCAAACAAACTGAGCAGACAAATATACTACGAACAGACGTAGATTCGATAGACAAAGTAGCCCTGCGCAAGTGCGGCAGCCAGTGCCTGGATGATGTGAATCCTACCGTTCATCGCACAAAACACAATACAGGCACCATTGTGAGCAACTGGACCTATTACAACATCGGTGCGTGTTTCGAAAGGTGTCAAAAACCTAACTTACTATGAGCTCGCTGGGGAGAATACATATCTCAACACGCGACCAGAGTCAGTATGAGCGCAATAACTCACGGTATCCCGTTCAATAGTAACGACAACGGACTTAGTATGCTGGCCAAGATGACTTTGTACGCTGTGTGGGATGCCAGGATGAACGAGAGCAAAGTTTTCGGTCTGCGAAACGTACTGCCAGAAATGGTTAACGCTTCGTGAATCGTATCCAATCCCCTATTGTAAAGCGTCAGGGACTCAACTAATCTAAGGGCGAGCGAACTATACCATAGGACTGCCACCTTGAAGAATGCATTGTGTCACCAGGCTGGACTCGGACTCGTAAACAAATACTGCGACTCACAAATAGCTTTATCCGTAAAGGATCGTCCTGATAACTGGAACGACTAGTCTGTAATCCGTCGAAAGCGCGATAAACGTGGGCCTCACTGGATGTAATAGTAGAATCTATCCGAGTGATTGAAATCAGCCGTCATCCAATCAAACACACCATAAAATGAACGATACTCACGACTGCACGCATGTTATGCCGTAAAACCCCGTCGTCATAATAGTGGCAAAGAATAGCGAAGCGTATAAAGATTCAACATATTGTGTGAGGGGCGGACTGAGCTCCATAGTGGCATATAACGAGCGGCTTGACTCCCCTGCAGTGGCAGTCGCTGGAGGTCGAATCTGCAACTGAGATGAGAGCCGGTTCATATGTATATATCCATGCCCAATATTTCATTTGATGTAGCGGGAGCGATCGGACTCGGACTCGGTTGTGAATAAAAGAACCGAGCCGCACCAATGAGAAAATTATCAGATAGGGAGGCGATGACATCCCCAGTCTGGTTGTTTGTTGAGAAAGGAAGAAGTCTGAGATGATCGGGGAAGTGAGAAATTGCATCCGGCGAACTATTTTAGAAAGGGAAAAACACCACGATTTAAGAAGGCAAGTCAGGGACTGACTGTGTGATACGGCATGCGAGAGCTTCCAGGAATTTCCAGGAATTCCACAGAGAGTGACCCATCTGATTGGCCATTCGAGTGACAGAAGTTCCGAGCCCGCTTGTAGTCTCAGGCTGCGACGGCCCGTGCAATATTGTTTCGATCGTCATCTAGTGCCATACCCCGCGCCGTGGGGAGACGGTGGCGTCCGGGAAGAGTCTAGATCTACATGTTCGTTGTGCTCTTTCAATCAGGCCCGAGTCCAATGTCACGGATAACTCGTTGAAGAGACCCGGTAATTTGAAAACATGGCTAATTTATCAAGCACGTTTTGTTCGATGCTTCTCCGTCGTTCATGGGCTGTAAACGATGAATGGCTGAATCCGAGCAACTCCAACCTGATCTCGGGTGCCAGTGCCAGTGGCAGGAACACACGGGGTATTTTCCCACACTGCAACACTTCATGATCACGTGGACAACGTCTGGCTCGGCGTGCAAATTTCAAAATTTCAAACCACTCGGTCCCCTGGGCCTTTCTCCTCACTATCACCGAGTCTTTGCTCACTGGATCGATGGTTCTCAGGAGTCGCTTGCTATGCTTGCTGGTTAGTATCTCTGGAATTGCTACTGCAAACTTGGGAATGTAGTGGACTCACCAAGGATGAGGTTACAGTGGCTGCGAAAGCAGCGCGGGACATTCTTCCAGAAGTACACGAATTAGATCATTTTCCAACATGCTGTATTCTATCTCTCTGATCGATACCTGCGCACTGGCACAGGGATCTCAACGAGGTCATCAACTTTAGGCATCAAGCGCTCAACCTTGCCCCGGGCACTCGGAGCGCTCACCCTGTTTGAGGGCGCACCATGCGACATGAAGCTAGAAGATTCAGACCAAAAGAAGGAAACTCCGGGGACCGACTGTGCATGTCATTCCAGTGCCTTTGATACTGAACTGTAACTGGCGGGCCCGAAGTGAGTAACTCGGAATTAAGACGAAAGTGCTAGTAACGTGAAGTCCAATGGTTGCCTGGCTGCCCAGAACATGATGATCAATTGAACGTGTGAGACAGCGCTTCTTATGTATGTAACCTAGTAACTCGGAGTCTTCACTGTCGCATGCTCAGGCCTCACGACTCAAATAAGAAAAAGGAACGAATAAGTACACGATAAAAACGTCTACAGGAGGTATCAGCGAGTACGGCAAAGTTAACATCCATCATACTATCTTGACCTCGTCCAAGTACACCATGACCATTCACGACGGGGAGAGGAAGCGCGAACGACGACTTGCATCATCGTAGTGAAAAATTACCTGACCAGGAGGGGCGGAGGAAATCGAAATCATGATGGCCTCTATTCCCCGCGACCCTACTATCACCTACTCTATGCCCTGTTATTTCGTTCCGAATATATTGTCTTGCATTCAGATTCGCAAGTACCGTGTTACAGTAGACAGAGCAAAGAGGGATCGCAAATTCCATATAGATCGATTTCGTCGGATAGGTATGCATCTGCAGAGTTGGTTTCTCAGGTATGAAATCTGAGAAATGTTACCAGAACGCACCAAGATAATGGTCAAGAGTGCAAACAATGCCGTCCATGAACCCGTATTCACCGAAAACAGAATTAGGCGTTGCAAAAGATGTGCCGTGCTTGTGGACCATGCATTATTCAGATGCGCTTGGTTACACAGTCGCAGTGTTCTTACCTCGCGAAGTCAGCGGCAGTTCGCTTTCGGAGAAGAAGGTACGTCATGGAAATGACGATCAGGACATCTACCACAGCAGCAATAGAGAGTGTCGAGGTGGCTATGGTCTGTCCATCCAAAGCTAAGACCCTTGGTTTGGAAACCGGAATCATAACACCTACAGCGAAGAACTTGTTTTCTAGCGTAGTGATGTTGACGGTGTGTACTATGCTACAAAGTCAACGATAAACTTGCTCAATATTGCATTCTCTGCAAAAGGAACGAACGAACCCATGACTGAAATAAAGTGCTTTGCATACGTAAACTTAGAATGTCTACGGTTTTAGTTAATTGACATGGAAGGGACTTGTGAAGGCTTACGGATGGTACATGCTGATGTTCAGGAATGTCAAGTGCGGTCAGTTCAGTTCCCTGAAATTCGCAGAGTCTTACCAAGCTGATAACATCCAAGGATGACCTGTAACCCAACGATCAACCGACTGTGTGGCTCGCTATTCAAATAGATCCCTAACCCAAATGAGGGGCGGAATAATATTCTTCCCACCAACTGAACAACTTTCAGTCTCAAATAAAATGACTGGACAAGTATACGAACCGACATAGATTCGATAGACAAAGTAACCCTGCGCAAGTACGGCGGCCAGTGCCTGGATGATGTGAATCCTACCGTTCATCGCACAAAATACAATATAGGCACCAGTGTGAGCAACTGGACCTATTACAACATTGGTGCATGTTCCGAAGGCGTCAAGGACGTAACTTACTGTGAACTCGCTGGGGAGAATACACATCTCAACACGCAACCAGAGTCAGCATGAGGGAAATGACTCACGGGATCCCGTTCAATAACGACAACGGGCTCAGCAGGCCGGCCAGAATGAATTTGTATGCTGTGTGGGATACCAGGATGAACGAGAGCAAGGTTTTCGGTCGGCGAACGTACTGCCAGAAATGGTTAAACCTTCATGAATCGTATCCAATCCCCTAGTATTGTAAAGCGTCAGGGACTCAACTAACTTGAAACTGTGGGCGAGCGAACTGTACCATAGAACTGCCACCTTGAAGAATGCATTCATGCTGGACTCGGACTCGTGAAAAACTAGTACTATGACTCACAAATAGCTTTACACGTAAAGGATCGTCCTGATAGCTGGAGCGGATACTCAATAATCCGGCGAAAGCGCGACAAACGTAGATCTCACTGGACGTAATAGTGGAATCTGTCCAAATGATTGAGATCGGCCGTTCTCCCATCAAACACACCGCAAAATGAACGATACTCACGACTGCATGCATGTTATGCCATAAAACCCCGTAGTCATGATGGTGGAAAAGAACAACGAAGTGTACAACGATTCAACATATTGTATGATGAGCGAACTGAGTGCCATCCGAGTCGTAACTTGTAGTGGGCGGCTTGATTCCCCTGTAATGGCATTCGCCAGATGTCGAAATCTGTAAACTGAGATGAGTCACTGAGAGCCCGTTCATATATATATGCACGTCCAATATTTCATTTGATAGATGATATATCAGGCATTCAGGAGCGATCGGACGAGATCATGAATAAAACATCCGAGCCGCATCAATATGAGAAATTCATCAGATTAGGACACGATGGAGCACGCTTGAGATGATCGGCACGGAAAGGTATCCGGCGCTCCATTCGAAAGGGAAAGACACCACAATTCAAACACACTACATAAATACTTGGGATGTAACGTGCTAGGTGCTCGATACTTATTCTTTGATCAATCAAGGGCATGTCATCAAATTATGGGACGGAGGGAGTCGGATTCACACTTCATACTCTTTGGAGGGTATGCGATCATATCTCGTAATGTATACGTCTCTAATTCTACGTTCTGTCATCGAGGCATATACATACAGTCCTATGTCTGCGTACGAAGAGGGACGCTCGAGCGGTCATGACCCGGGTCGCTTGCTCGTCCGTCGGGACACCGCTCTCCGAGGATCGGGTCAGGGGACTAACTCTACCCCGACTGCTTGGTATCCGAGACTCCTGCTTGGGTAAGAATTGACTGTATAATACATGGATCGTATCGATGGCTGATGAAAGTTTTCCCAGTGATGAGAGGCGAATCGTTACGGCATGTCACAGGCTCCGAATGGTGTCACAGCATGAGCAAGGCTTGCAGCAAGTGCAAGTGAAGTGAAATTTTCAAAGAAGACAAGAAGATCCGAATCCGATCCATGTGTTTGTGCCTTGTAACACATAAACAAGATCGTTTTTAAAAATATCGGCAAGCTAGCTGTCCAGTTGATTTGAATGGTACCGATCTGCGTAGCCATGATGAAATTTGAAACTTGAACAGGCTCGGGTGGATCGTGCTGGGAACGGCGTCTGAGCCAGTGACTCAGTACTGGTTGGGAAGCGCTAAGGTGACACTGGCCCCGAAGAACCGTATAGGAGGAAATTCACGGTAGCTTGCTTACTTTGGCCTTGCGTGACACGGCCAGGGCACATCATTAGGTTGGACTATGTACATTCAGGTAGGTCTCGCTTCGTCCACAAGTGGAAGGCCGATAATCGTCTATATCCTGGCTGTACTGAAGAAGCTGCGCTCAAGGCTCAAGAGGCACCGTTGAGTCGCGCGTCAGTAATGTTCAACGTTCAACGTTCGATACAACCAGAATTCTTATGTACGTGACTTAACTCGGACGAGTAAATTCTCAAGAGCCTAGCTAGTCTGAGATCGTCCTCATAAAGTACGAATACTCCACACCGGACAGAAATTGATTTTTTTTATACAGCTCGAGAAACAAACCAGAAAAGTAATGAATAAATACACGATGTCCACAGGATCAACTACTACATAGGGGGTATCAACGAGTACTATGGCAAATTCAATCTCCATCATATCTTGACCTCGTCCCAGTTCACACTGTGTTCTCCGATGTTTCAGACTGTATCCCATCCGTAAACAAATCCGTATTCTGCTACCAGGACGAATCAGCGCCCAAGCACACAGTGACCATTTGCGACAGGGAGGAAGCGCGAACGGTGGCTTCACCATCACTGTGAGAACGTACCTGAGCAGGAGAGGGGGAGGAAATAGACGTCTTTTTTTGTCTGTCCGTCGAAATCATGATGACCTGTATTCCACGCGACCCCATTATCTGCTCTGTGTCGAAAGTGTGTCCTGTCGTTGTGTTCCGAATATATTGTCTTGCATTCAGGTTTGCGAGTACCGTGTTACAATAGATTGGGCAAAGCGGGATCGCAAACACCGTACTGATCATTTTCGTCGGATAGGTGTGCATCTGTAGTGTCGGTTTCTCAGGCATGAGCGAAAAAAATCTGACAAATGTTACTAGAACGCACAAATATAATGGACAAGAGTGCAAACAATGCCGTCCATGAACCCGTATTCACGGAAAACAGAACTAGGCGTTGCAAAATATGTGCCGTGCTTGTGGATCACGATTCAGATGTGGTTGGATACATGGTCCCAGAGTTCTTACCTCGCGAAGCCAGCGGCAGTTCGCTTTCGGAGAAGCAGGTACGTCATGGAAATGACGATCAGGACATCTACCCCAGCAGCAACAGAGAGTGTCGAGGTAGATATGGTCTGTCAACCCAAAGCTAAGACCCTTGGTTCGGAAAACGGAAACTTACACTCACAATGAAGAGCTTGTTACCCAGCGTGACGGCGTCGACCACGTGCACGCTACGAAGCCCACAATAAATATGTGCAAGCTCATGAAAGGAACGAACGAACCCATGATTGAAATAAAGTGCTTTGCATAAGTAGACTGATAATGTCTACGTTAAGAATTTCATGACATGAAAGGGACCTGTGAAAGCTTACGGATGGTACATGCTAACGTTCAGGAAAAGCTTGATCAGGGTTCATTTCTCTGAAACTCGCAGAGTCTTACCAAGCTGGTAACATCCTAGGATGACCTATAACCCACCGGTAAACCGACTGTGTGACTCAACATTCGAATAGATCCCTTACCCAAATGAGGGGCGGAATAATATTCTTCCCACCAACTGAACAACTTTCAGTCTCAAAAGAATAACTGGACAAGTGTACGAACCGACGTAGATTCGATATACAAAGTAACCCTGCGCAAGCACGGCAGCCAGTACCTACATGGTGTGAATCCTACCGTTCATCGCGCAAAAAAATAAAACGGGCACCGTTGTGAGCAACTGGACCTATTACGTCGTCGGCGGATGTTCCAAAGGGTCAAAGGCGTAACTTACTACGAACTCGCTGTGGAGAATACTCAACACGCGATCAGCGGCAGTTGTATGAATCGATGACTCACGCTATCCCGTCCAATAACAACAACTGGCTTAGCATGCCAGCCAAAATGTATTTGTACGCTGTGTGGGATGCCAGGATGAATAAAAGCGAGGTTGTCTGTATCAGAACGTACCGCTGGAAATGGTTAACGCTTCGTGAATCGTATCCAATCCCCTATTGTAAAACATCAGGGACTCAACTACCCGAGCGCGACCGAACTGTACCATAGAAACGCCACCTTGAATGCATTGTATTATCAGGCTGGACTCGGACTCGTAAACAACTACTATGACTCACAAATAGCTTTATGCGTAAAGGATCGTCCCGGTAACTGGAACGAATGGTCGGTAATCCGGCGAAAGCGCGATAAACGTAGACCTCACTGAATGTAGTAGTAGAATCTGTCCGAGAGCGATTGAGATAAGCTGTCTTGCAATCAAACACACCATAAAATGGACGACACTCACGACTGCACGCATGTTATGCCGTAAAACCCCGTCGTCATAATGGTGGCAAAGAACAGCGGAGAGTACGAAGGCTCGAAATATTGTGTGAGGTCCGGACTGTGTTCCATAGTGACTTGTAATGAGCGGCTTGACTCCCTGCAGTGGCAGTCACCAGAGGTCGGAATCTGTAACTGAGATGAGAGCTGGTTATTATATATGCACACCGAGTATTTCATTTTATGTCGGGAGCAGTCGGACGATGTCATGAATAAAAGAAGCGAGCCGCACCAATGATAAATTTATCTGATTGGGAGGTGATGCCATCCCTGGCCTGGTTGTTTGTTGAGAGGGACATGTCTGAAACGATTGGGGTAAAGGATTCGGCGATCAATTTTGAAAAGGGAAAGACGTTGGCGCCTGTAACCACGTTTCAAGAAGGCAATTCAGGGGCTGATCAACCATGTGGTGCGACATGGGGCAGCTGCACGAATTCCACATGGTGTCTGATTGGCCATTCGATGATGGAAACATCTGAACCCGCCAGCAGTCTGCAACGGTACAGTCTCGTTCCGATAATCTTTTAGCGCCATAATTCTGCGCCGTGGGGAGTCGTTGGCTTCGGGAAAGAGAAACCTAGTGTGTGTTTTTCGTGCTCTTTCAATTAGACCCAGAGTCAAACGTTACGGATACCTCGTCGATGAGACCCGTAATCTTTCAAGGAACAATAGACCCGACTCGGATAAGGACCTCATGGCTGATTACTCCATGACGTTTTGTTTCGATCCACAGCTGTCGTTCATGGGCACTTCAAATGCTGAATTCGAGCAACTCCAACTTATACTAATTAGTACGCGAGGTGTTAGTTCTGGCCCAGAGCGGACCTTTGGCGGACAAGGCAAAAAATGGAATCCGCCGAAAGAGTGTATTACCCACGAAATTTTCATTAAGATTCTCCAGAACATGCGTGACTCGATCGCTCCTGGCGATGATTGTTCAACGGAGCAAGACATCATTCGTGGTCGTCGATCCTACCAAATTGTTGTTGATTCGGGCAGGGGCTTCGACGTACCAGTGATGCAAGAAGTGATCCCCGTCCCCTCGCAGTCGCGGTCTACTTCGAAAGGAGTCACAGTCTCCAACCGTAGTCGAGGGGAAAGCAGTAGGCAAGCGACCGAGGATCCCAGCCAAGACACTCCGACCCCGAATCAGTGTTCGTCTGGTCGTGCCAAGCACAAAGGCTTTTACTACAAAGTGCCAGACGATCTCTCTCGACGGTTTAGAATTCAGTGGTATGGTGATGGGGATTGACCGCGGTCGATTACAAACAGCTCGGAGCTCCATCACCATACTACCACTCGTTCAACTTCCAGACGACACACGTTCCTCATCGCAAGCACATGTGTATGATGAAAACACACCTTCTCGTACTGGCCAGAACGAGCCGAGTGCAAAACGAACCAAGCTATTCACCCAGATGAACAAAAGGAATGCGGTACGTCATCTTGAACATTTCTTCCGATGGATACGAGTTGGAGCGCTGTGCACTTCGAACAACAACAACAACAACAACAACAACAACAACAAGGTGGTCGGTTAGTCGATTGGCGCTTTTTGTTGAGAAAGGGGTGGCTGTGCTGTTTGTTGTCAAGGAACTTCCATTTAAATCCAATCGAGAGAGACCTTCATTTAGAAGTCTCTGGTAAACTGACAACCTTTCTTGTGTACTTCAGACGTGCTTTATACCACAACGT
>JBBPPG010000509.1:0-22082 GCA_038091855.1 Leccinellum luteum
AGTACCGAAGCGGTGCCTCTCGCTTGTGCCGCTTGTCCGAAGACCTTGCACTGTGGCTCTGCGCCACAGTGCGTCCCTTTCCGAGACGACGACCGGCGCAAGTGAGTAACGTGCCATTCCCTCTATCGACTCGTAATGCGACGTAAAGGACACTTCAAGCTTGAATCATATACTGTCTGTGTTTCAAAATCAAATAATTCGAATCATGAGACCAGTTGGTCGAGTTACCTTTGAAATGTTCAGTCGATTCTTTGGCCCAGGGAGCAGGGGACCGTCATGATTGGCTGTAATGGGCCAGGTACGTCGATCTACGCCAGTCATGAATCCGGAATGCAACTTAATCTAACCTCAGACAAAAGTCATAGCTAATTTATACTGCTGTATGTTTTCAACATTGTAATATTTTTCAAAGTTCACTCACGCGCTCTATCGAACATATTTCATTTACACATGATACATTGATAGGTACACTCCTTGTGGGCATATTCTGTGAGCGCCCTCGATTCCACTTTGGTCCGGGGGGACCAACTAATACAATTTCAATCGAACGAAAGTCAATACCTATTTATATGGCCTTGTCACGTACCAGTTCGCGGCGTACTACTGGACGAGTACGTGAGCTCAGCAAACATGGGTCTGCCTTGCCTAACTTCACCTTCTGCAGATTTCAATGATCGGCCTGTCACAAAGTTGGTCGGTGCCCAGTCCACGATACAATTATATATTCAAGGAATGATTTAAGTATACGGTGCTCTTCCTGTTCATTTTGGATACTTCCACAGTATCGCGTGAGTATCATTCATGGTCACAATCCGGAAAGTGACCGAACCATTTTGTAGAGTCATTTACAAGGCATGGAATTACACGTTCGTGGCAATGTGGTCCTCTTCTTCCGCCATACTTAGTTTAGTCCAGCGTGACGAACTTCGACAATCCACCAGCTCTCTTAGGTGTGTGGATATGTGCCCGTTTTATACTTTTGTTTTTCCTAACAGTCCTTGAAGTGGCTGAATGGCCATAAACATTTTCTCCGATCGGTACTGCTTCTGCTGCCCTGGTGACCCAGATATATCAGGGTTACAGGTAAGTATATAGATGTCACCAACGCAGTTCCTTGAAGTTGAGTCTACAGGGTTTGGCGGTTGACCCAGAGCAAGCCGCTGTATGGCATAATCGTCTTCCTAGCTGTTAGTTCCTGGCTCCTCGGAACCATGAGCGGAATCAAGGCATGGACCATCCAAGTGTACGTTCCATCGTGACTATGGTGACGTATCAGATATCAGACTGAGAGGCGACTATATAGTGTCACTGAATTCGCCCTTGTTGTGCCCTTCGTCACCTCCTGGTTGGCAGTGCAGGTTGTCGCCGATATCTTTATCGCCGGTATGTTTATAAAAACATTTGTGTCATGAAAACACACCTTCGTAATTCATAGGCACTTTGATCACGATCTTCTGTCGCTCACGGACCGGCTTCTGCAAGACAGATACGCTTCTCCAGCGACTCATTCGTGGTGCCATCCAGACCAGTGTCTTCCATTCCGATCGGCCGCATTTATACCAATGTAAGAAAGGACCGCACAGCTTCGACGTGTGTCGTTCATTATCTTTTTGATAACGTTTTTCTTTTTCTCCTGCTTGGTGGAAGACCCTCATGGATACCCTTCTTACCCGCGAGGTTCTGAGGTCAGAGAGGTCCAGCACGTACGACGTGAGTCACGTTTTCAGCTTCCAGTGAATCGGATATGGTCATGGGCTTATGGTTATCATCCGCGTCGATCCCCTGTTGCTTTGCAGACCGGTCCGAATGGCTGGGAGGCGCCTACCGAGTTGGTGGATGGCGCGATGCGATCAACCAACATCCAACTCAAGGTGCAAAAAATTATCCAGGTGACATATGATCACGAACACTCCTCCAAGGAAGACGTCAACAGCAAGGTCATGCCCCTGGCGATATGAAGTGCTTTCCAAGGCTAGAAATAGAAAACAAAAACTACTGGGACTCGTTGCGACGCCAGCGTGTGGTTGTTCAACCCACAGTCGATCGTTACGTCGTCACTTCCCTTTACTTTTCCATTAACATTGGTGCCTTTTCTGGTTACGATTGTCCTCCTACGCAACTTCCAACTTACGGACTGCTTACGAGTGACTATTTGTGAAATACCAAGGAATCTTTCAACGCACCGAATAGTACATCCTTTAGTTTTTTTCCTATGAATATCCAGCTCGTGCTGCTCTACATAGGTCACTAGTACTTAATGAAGGCCAGCATGTTAGTGATCGTGATTCGTTCAAGTTCAGCTGTTCAATTCTTTCGGAAGATCTTAGATCTGAATGTCGAACTGGGCGCGCAGGAACTTCCCATCCGAATGTGTATTCGATCGGAACTAGTACTAGCAGAAGATGATGGCAACCAGTGAACAAGAAACAAGCACATTCTGCTAACTTGCATTGACTCGAACTTGGCAGATTCCCTATGATTGAACAAACCACACCTACTCAGGTCTAGGTGACGCTCGCAACGACGCTGCCCTACTTTCACCTGACGTATTAGAACATCTGATAGGAACGACCGATTGATAAAGAGAAATGAGTAACGCGATGAATAAGTGATTTTGGTATGTAGTACCATCACTTTCGTGAGGTATCCGACGGAACAAAAGCCATCGTTCAACGGGTTCAGCTCGGACTGACCCATCGACTTTCCACTACTGCTTCTTCCCTTCCCGCTCCATTTTCTTCAAAGCGCGACGACGGGTATCTTTGAGCGTCTTGTGAGTGTGAGCGATAGCCAATGATTTCCATCCGATGGAGTGGATGACATAGTCAAGTAATGCGTGGCTCCAGAATGCCGTGACGGTGCCAGGTCGGTCGGACATGACCGCTCCGCACGGCAGCCCAATCTTACTCAATGCGGAACGGACGAAAGGTTTGGGTGGGGGTATCAATGCGGACGACCTACGGATCTTCGACATTTTTGAAACCTGATATAATATGCTGAGCATGAACATCAAGCGACGGAAGACAAAATGGTGACCCATACGACAAAGTAAGTGTTCAGGTTCTCGACGATGATATTGTGCTTGCGGACCTCCTCAGCGAGTGCACTCGTGAAGGTCGCCACGAATCCTTTCGTGCCCGAATAAGTCGCGAGCATCGGAGAGGCAACTTGGCCGGCAAAAGACCCAATGTTCAGAATGAGTCCGCGTTTTCTAAGACGAAACCCCTCATCAGAGTCATTGCATGTAAGAATGATATGACCGACCGCTGCACCATCCCAGGAAGCACGGCGTGCGTAACGCGTACGGTACCATTTACGTTGACTGCCACGATATCTTCGTTTTCTTCCTCCGTCGTCTCAGTAAAGTATGTCGGAATCGAGTGTGATTTGCCAACGTTGTTAACTGTGGCGGGCGCCGCTCATTAGTGGTCAGGCAAGGTTAAGGAAGAAGTATGATCACCGAGGACACCGACGTCCAAGCCACCGACCGTGGATTTGAGTGCATTCAGTGCTGCCGGGTCGTCCTTGGCGAAGTCCACCAACTGAATTTGAGTCTTTGATTTACCAGACGTCCTGCTCACTATAGGGGGAACGTGAACTCAGGCATATATGGGACGGGATGAGAATGACATACATATTTCCGCTGCGACGGCGGACAAGGCCGCCTCGTTGCGGGCGACGAGCAGGATATTGAAGCCAGCAGCGGCCAGCTGGAGTGCAAATTCCTTGCCGATACCGTCGGACGCGCCAGTGACGACTATACATGGCGTTGAGTTTGAGTGTATGGGTCGTTCGATGAACAATTGCGTACCTGCCCAGGCGCCCTTCCCTGCTCCAAACTTCTTAAGCTATAGTAAGAAAGGAATCTGTCAGCCACGTCGTTTTGGCGTTTAAGTAAAGGAAAGAAACACACGCTTTTACCGGGTAAAACAAAAGTTTGAGCGAGGACGAGACATGTCTTGAGCAAAAAGCGTGCCAGAGTGAACACGCCGATAGAATAAATGAGACCGAGCGTCCATGGACATTCAGTGACTGTCGATGGAACTTTAGGGTCGAAGGAAAAACGCATTTGAAGACGAACCGACCTCGTTCAGTGAGCCACGTACGGAGGCACGTCGTTGACATGCTGGACAGACTCGGAACAGAAGTTGAGTTACACGACTACTTAATTTACTCAGAGGTGTTTTCAGTCACGTGATATCATGAACCCTCGAGCTAACTGTCGGGAATCAATTAATCATGATGCATCGAACTGAAGCTGAAGCTGAGGGGGGGAAAGTGGAGAGATACCATAATGCCAGGACCAACTTTCTCGAATTGTCTAAGATGGTCTTCCAACTCCAACTTTGAAATTCAAAGCACACGAGGAAAAAAAGCATATCTGAGGAACAGGTTGTTTTTGTCCAGCATTACTACGGCCACGCTCTCGTATTCCGGTCCCGATTCTTCGAATCACCATGGATCAACTGATACAGTTCATAATGGGCAAAACAATTAACACGTTGAACACCAAAGTGGTTGTGGTCGAGGTCTGGTGAGCACGATCGATCTATTTTCTCCACCTGTGGGCATTAATGTAAACAAGACTCAAGTTAGATGCTCTCTGTCTTATCTCTGCTCTTGACAACTTGAAAGACATACCTAAGTCTGATCGATCTGATCGTCCAGCTGGAATCTGGATAGAATCTGGGGCCGCAGTTGTCCAGTCCCCATACCACCACAGACGTGCTCGGACGGCTCAGTAGAATGAATCAGACAAACCTATATCGCCGCGGAAGTCACATGAAGTAGTAACGAGGCGAGATCAAGTTCTCACACAGCGCGCACCCAACCAAATGAATGAGTTGTAACAGGATAATAAATGAAAGACTGCCGACTCGGATATGCTGGTGTCTTAATCACTTGTTGGACACATTCTTCTCCTCTCTGAAGGTACGACATCGTGGCTTGTTCAAATTCATCGCGAACTTTGAGAGTTAAATTGTAGATAGGATTTAAACTCCGATCTCTATATCTTCATCCAACATCCCATCCGTGATGTTCCTACGATACCTGTGAGTTTCAAAAACTCAAAAGTTCGCGACACACTTGAACATGGTCGAAATGAAACAATGTTGGTCAACTCATCCGCATTAAAGTAATTGTTCTGATGAAAGTAATGTTCCAATGGCTAATCTACAACATGGCGTCTGCAAAGGTCTGGGCTCTGGAGCCAGTTCCACTCGCTGCACATCACAACCCACTTTAAAGTATTCATGCATGCCTTGGCCTCGTGGTCCCCTGCGTGAGATGCGTGAGGTAACCGACCGCATCAGCTGCGCGTGTCGCCATTAGGCAAACAACGGCCTTGCAGGCATCATGCTGGGAACCCCACAGATCGCTCTTTGAAACCCGACTCTTTTGTTCCAGCGAACGTCGTTCCTGCTCTGGTCGGAATTCGACTGTGTCTACTGGTATATGTGTCTGATACTACCAAATACTTTCAGATGTCACACTTGGACCATGGGGTTGGTGTCGACCCTGTTCGTGCGCAAGTCATCATGCAGTCTATGTGCCCGGTACCCCAGGCTAACGATACCATGTCGACGTGCGCCACATGTGTTTATTTGACACCTGCTGAATGGTTGACGAGCCTTTTTGCAGATTCTTCCTAAATGAGTCAGTAATGCCAGGTTATTTCGCTTGCGTATCCGCGACCATCTTGGTTTTGCATGCCTTAACGTCCTTGGCTGCTCATTGGAAGCACAAATCTGCCAGCCGGTCCCCCTTATCAGCATTCAAAGCTACCAACGTCTCCGTTTCCAATGGTAACGCCGTGGAAGAGAAGACATTTGTCGAGCTTCATGGCGGACTCGTTTTGTGCTTGTTCAAGATTACCCGTCTGCTCTCCTGTTTGGTATTTCTAGTACTGTCTCTCGCGACTTTCCGAGTGGATAGGGATGCTGGCTGTGGTGTCTCCCGGATGGATTCTATCATAACCTACTTTTGGTCTTCCGGTCCTGGGATGTCTGCCTCGGACTGGATCCGATTATCCCTCTGCGCGACATCGGTGTGTCGCTCAGCTCATCTTCCCACCTTCTATTTTTAACCTTGTTCCACAGGCATTCACAGTTATCTTGTGCATAATTACTGTTGCGTCCTACGGGGAATTCAGTAAACTCGTCTCCGCCCATCTTACTGTCGTTCTTCTTACGCTATTCGCGGTATATGCTTACCGCGATGTTTGGCCCCTTTTGACATTCACCGAGGAGCCCGTCGACTCATGCGAAGGACCCTTCCTTTGGGGCAAGTTGGCTAGTTTAACGGTTGGCGCCGTGGTGTACCCTCTATTTAGCCCCCGCTTGTACATTCCGCTCGACGACAAGGTATGTTTTCCGTGCACTCGCCCATTTCGGCTTCTGATTAGCTGCTTTTTAGGAGCCTTCCAATACACCTCACCCGGAGCAGACTTCATGTTGGGCCTTGTTACTTTCTTACGGCTGGGTCGAGCCCACTGTTCGGTTAGCCTATCGGATAGCCCACTTGCCGCGTGGCTTGCTCCCGCCTCTTTCGGACCAGGATTGTGCAGGAAACCTGAAGCGACTCAACTTCCCTGTGCGATTTCATTGTTTCGTGGTGATCCAGAGGTCTGATTACATATGTCTGCAGCAACTTGATCGGTTTAGTGGTGCGAAGAAGCGTCATATCTTTTATGGACTGATTACCGTCTTCCGTGAGTGATCCTGCATCCATGAGCGATCGTTTTTGATCCCTTCAAATGCAGGCATCGAGATACTAGTGCTGTCGGTGGACATCATCATTCAGGTACCCTACTCCTCCCGCCCACTATGACTTCGCTCACGTTTGCAAGGTTCTTGCGAGTTTGATCGCACCACTGGGTTTGAAACACCTCATTCAGTGAGTAAGCGATCTCCCTGCTGGACACTTTGTTCGTTGATGTCGGCTCCTTCAAGCTACCTCGAGACTGGCAGGGAGGGCGCTCTTGTGCGCCCGTGGGCGTGGATATTGCTTATCCTTCTCAGCAATCTTATCATGGCGTTGACTTATCAATGGTACCATTTCATCGGGGCAAGTATTTCGATCCCTTCATTTCCAAGCAGACGTTTGGGTTACTAACATTCCGAGCAGTGTCGCACTATGGTCCGGGCCAAGGCTATACTCAGCCAGTTAATATTCGAACATGCCCTCCGTATCCGGGTGAAGGCGGAGACCAAGGAGGCGAAAACGCTCGCGTCACAGGGCTCCTCCCAGCCGGGTGCTTCTGGGCAGGTGTTCAAGGATACTTCGTCGAGCCGCAAGCCGTCTGGTAAGAACTTCCAGGGAAAGCTCAACAATCTTGTCACGTCGGATCTCTCTTCTGCGACTGACGGTCGTGACTTTTTAATGCTTGGTCAGCCTTTTCCTTTGTTTTAGCTGTTTTAGCTGTTGACCGACTGACGATGATTCTGGATGTTCAGTATTATATGCACCGCTTCAACTCATGGGAGCGACTTGGCTATTGTACACTCTCCTGGGGTGGAGGTACGTAAGAGTTACGGTGGTTGGATAACGCCCGACTTACCAGCTGTTGTTTATTTACCCAGTGCATTGGTTGGCTTGGCAGTAATGCTGATCGCATCCCCGCTTTCTTACATGGTCATGGGGAAAATCCAGCATCTCAAGCGAAAGCAGCTGAAGAAGGTGCGTATGTATCGATTAGGGTCGAACGACACTAATAGATATTATACACATCCTATTTATTTCAGACTGATGCACGTGTTCAGAGCACGATCGAAAGTAAGAATTAATGCCATCGTCAAACACTTTGCGCTAATCGTGTTGGTTTGGACAGCTATCGGGGTTATTCGGATGGTAAAGCTTTTCGGATGGGAGTCGCAAATGGGAGATCACATATTTGAGAAACGGGAGGATGAGCTGGTTTGGTTACGGAGATTCAAGATGATGCAGTTGACAAACACCAACCTAAAGTGAGTGTTATTTTTTTTTTTAAATCTTCGGGATATCCGACGGGCAGTTGATGTCGGATGGGCCAGCTTCTGTTTGCCGCTCGTCACCATGCTCATCACGTACGCGACCTATGTAGGTGGTTGCGCGCTCGAGTTATGTCTGTAGTTGACGCGACAAACTAACGTTTTAGACCATTGTAATGAAAAGGTCATTGAGTGGCATGTTTCCTTTGGTTCGTCTACGGACATGGGGCTGATCATCTTCCACAGCATCTACCGTCTTTGCTTCCATTTCTGGTGAGTATCAATATTCACATCATTGGTAACGTTGGGGTCGATCGTCCACCCAGCTTTCGACCTGTTCCGAAATCAGCTGCGGTCTATATTCTTCTATGTGCCCAAGATTATATCTGGTCTGTTTCGTTCTTCGTGCCGTGGGGCACTTCAATGACGAAGATCGTTCATGCAGCTCGTATCTCACTGGACCGTATCAATGATTTCTTGCTAGACAGCGAACTGCTTGACCGGTATGAGCCCAGCACTCGAGATGCCCTCCCTGTACCAGCCACCATGGCCGAGGAGCTGGACCTCATCGGGTTCAGAGACGCCACCTTTGTGTGGTCGCAAGATGGTGCTAGAGATGACGCGCCCGCGTCATCTGCGCGCCGCTTCAAGCTCAAAGTCGAGGGAGAACTTTACTTCAAACGAGGATGCGTCAATTTGATCATTGGTCCGACGGGGTCCGGAAAGACGTCGATGTTGATGGCTCTGTTGGGTATGTCTGCCTTCTTTCTCTGGTCGTCTCTGTACCATGTCCCTTGTACTGACAAACGTGTGACCGACAGGTGAGATGCACTGGGTACCGATGAATGATACAAGCTCGTGGTTCAACCTGCCGAGGCATGGAGGCGTGGCATACGCTGCACAAGAATCGTGGGTTCAGAACGACACCATCAAGGTGTGGGACTTGCCCGACATTCAGCGGTTGCAGAGTCTCACTACAATATCTAGAACAACATCCTGTTTGGGGCCCCGTATGACGACGCTCGGTATAAGCAAGGTGAGTTGCCCTTCAAGTGACGCTTTGTTGTACCTCATGACTGATCGAATTTCGTGGCAAAGTCCTGCACGAATGCGCGCTGGAAAGGGACCTGGAGTTGTTCAAGGCTGGTGACGACACCGAAGTGGGCGAGAAAGGATTGACATTGAGGTGAGATATCATGTATTGAAATGAGTATTTGGCCGATCCCTCGTTATATAGTGGTGGCCAAAAGGTAAGGCTGGGTTCTGTTGGAGGTCGTGTGTGTAGTCACGCCCTTCTCCACAGGCTCGAGTCACACTCGCTCGCGCGATCTATAGTTTAGCAGATATCATCCTACTCGACGACGTAAGCATATCCGCATCGTATTGCATTGCCCGGCTCGTGTAATCGACACATCACGCTTAGGTGCTGGCAGCCCTAGACGTGCATACGGTGTCGTGGATCGTCGAGAAATGTCTTGCTGGCGATCTCGTACATGGTCGAACTGTCATTCTGGTGGTGAGTATCTTCTCCGAGTATGAGTTTATATGCATGGTGTTTGCATCCGTACAGACGCACAACATCTCCGTCATTCGTCCCGTTACACAATTCGTGGCGGCGCTCGGCTCGAATGGACGAGTCGTGAATCGAGGTTCTTTTGCGGAAGTTGTCGAAAAAGATGGCGAGCTCGCTGCAATGGTCTTCAGAGAACAGGAGAGCGCACAATCGAGAGACGCGAGCGATGTTCAGGAAGTGAAGAGGAACAAGCCCAGTGAGTCCGGAAAGTTGGTCATGGCGGAGGAAGTTTCCGTCGGTCATGTGTCGTGGGATGCATGTAAGTGAATAATTCGCAGTCGTTTGTGGAAGGATAACCAACATGATGATAGTCAAGCTGTACCTCGCTGCGCTCGGCGGTTCACGACCTGTATTTTTCTGGGTAATCGAGATCACGTTGTTCATGGTCTCCAATTTCGCGCACACGTTTCAAACATGGTTCCTGGGCAATTGGGCGACTCAGTACGAAAATCACCCACCATCAGAAGTAAATATTGGATTGTGAGTATCATTTGGTTTTGGGGGGTGAAATATTGTCTCATCGTAGTGGACAGCTATCTCTCTGGCTATTCTCTTCTTTTGTTGTTCGGATCATTGATGTGGTCGTTGGCATACTACGTCCTATACCTGGGCACCATGGATGCTTCGAGGACGATTCATAACAAGCTCATCATGGCGATACTTGGGACGACCTTCAGGTACAAGGGTCGTCTTCTGTCGTCAAGTATCTCTACTAAAGGCATATTTATAGGTGGCTGGATACAACACCTACATCGAGGATCATTGCACGGTGCACGACAGACATCAGAACGAGTGAGTTTCGCTATCCGGATACTATGTCACGAATAATTCATCCATCCATCAGTCGACGGGGCACTCCCTACGGCGATTGCGTGGATCCTGGAATTCTCCATGAGGATGTTCTTCAATCTTGGTGCCATCGTCGTGATCACGCCTGTGTTCCTTTTGCCCAGCTTGATGGTCGGCGCTCTCGGTGCATGGATTGGACGCGTCTACATGAAAGCACAGCTTTCGGTGAAGCGAGAGATGAGTAACTCCAGGGCCCCAATGCTTGGCCATCTTGGGGCGGCCATGGCTGGTCTCAGTGAGTCGTGGATACGTATAAATGAATTACCGTCTCATGCTACCTTGTTCTAGCTTCTATTCGGGCGTACGGAGCCGAGGAGGCAGTGATCCGAGAGTCCTTGGCCAGGATCGACAGGTATTCGCGATCTGCACGCACGTTTTACAACTTGAACAGGTACGGTATTGCTTGATCCGCTCGAACGGTCCACTCGATACTCAATCATGATCGACGCCTAGGTGGATGAGCATACGTGTAGACGTGCTGGGCACTCTGTTTTCAACTACGCTTGCTGCTTATTTGGTATATGGACCAGTCAAGCATGGGGCTGCGAACACTGGATTCTCTCTGAACATGGCAGGTCGGTGTCGCAGTCGTCTTTGACGGACGCAGTGATTGAGAGCCTTTGCAGTGGCATTCAGTTCCTTGATCTTGCGGTGGGTGCGGCATCTGAACGAGATAGAAATCCATGGTACGTCAGAGTATTAGGTTTCAATCATCGTTGCCTATCTCCTCCGTTTATTCTCAACTATCTCGTACAGGCAATAGGTAAAAAAAATATCGAATTAGCTGGTACGAGCGCTGACAGCCCGGGCAGTCTGGAACGTGTGGACAATTACATGAAGGTTGAGCAAGAGCCCAAACCGACTGATGCGGGCATGCCTCCGGCTTACTGGCCTGCGAGTGGGGATCTATACGTCGAGAATCTCTCTGCTCGTTACTCCCTGGTGAGTCCATTCTTTCTCCGTTCTTATTTCCCCCAAATGACTGCGTTCCAGGATGGACCGAAAGTCCTCGATAGCCTAACGTTCCATATCAAGTCCGGCGAGCGAGTGGGAATCGTCGGTCGTACCGGCAGCGGAAAGGTATCAACGGATTTTTCGATTATGATGCGGGTTCATTTACGATCGCTGAATTTCAACAGAGCTCTTTGACACTCGCGCTCCTGCGATGCATCTTCACTGAAGGAAACGTTTACCTGGACAAAATGCGCACGTCCAGCATCAATCTGGACGTGTTGCGTTCCCACGTGACAATCATTCCACAGATCGTAAGTCTCCCACCTCCTTGTTGATATCGCTCGCGCTTACAGTGCGTAACTTAGCCCGAGCTTCTGAGCGGTACCATCCGACGCAACCTAGACCCGTTTGAAGAACATGATGACGCAACGCTCAACGAAGTCCTTTGTGCCACTGGATTGTTTTCTTTGCAGAACAGCTCCGACGAAAGTCGGCTGACGCTCGATAGTCTGATCTCGGGTGGCGGTGGTAATCTCTCGGTCGGACAGAGGCAGATCCTAGCACTTGCCCGAGCAATGGTTCGCCCAAGCAAGCTGCTCATCCTGGATGAAGGTAAGTCTTTGCTCCTTATGAATACGTTGAGATGGTGATTGGGGATCCGGTTGATGACGTGCAGCGACTTCCGCGATCGGTGAGTTATCCCGGCACAGGGGCTCGTTTCCGCTTGCACCGACACTGACACTGACGGGACGTAGATTACAAAACGGAAGCCATCATTCAGACTTCAATCCGAAACGAATTAAAGGGAATGACGCAGCTTATCGTCGCGCATCGTCTGCAGACGATCATGGATGCTGATAAGATCGTGAGTCCCCTCTATCCCATATCGTTACCAACTTTCCCACTGATGATTCGTCCTAAATGAGTAGATGGTTCTCGATGCAGGGAAGATCGTGAGTGCGAATTTGCTAGCATTTGCGACACGGGACCTAATTGTGCATGTGTATGCTCCAGGTTGAGTTCGGGACACCCTGGCAGTTGCTCCGGAATGATAAGGGCATACTTCGTTCCATGGTCGACGAGAACGGGGACAAGGAAACGCTATATTCGATGGCGTTGTCGTCTAGGACCGGTGGAGCATAGGTATCGCATATGCGCTGCTGGCATCGCTGCGTGTCGTCCGTTTTATTTTACAGTAACCTGCTGCTATCGAAGAAGGGTGGATAGTTTGGTTACTACAGTCCCAGTGACGGTTTTCTTCGCTCTTGCTGGGCATCTTTTATGTCCGTTCTTCTCATGTCCTGATCAACCGTTGAGTCAGTCGGAGATGCGTTACACACCGATATACTCGATGGACATTGGATAGGCCACATTGTATAATACATTCATCAACTCCCAATATTCAACGTTCAACTCTCACGCAGTTACCCTGTGCCCTAGGGGCGTTGCTTTGGGTCGACCTGGCGTGACGCATGGTCATTGCCATTCGACACTGCTATGCCAATTCTGAATTCAATTCTGAGCCGTTGCTGCTGTGCACAGTGTTACTAAGCTGTACAGCACGTACATTCGAGATGGGTCAATTGAAGTTCCACTGGCGTCGGCGGCGATGCGGCGATGATGTGACCGCTAAATATGAATCACTGGCAATGGCGGTTCACGCTTCCACCCCTGCCATAATCGACCCAGGTTAAACAGAATCTCAGTATCTGACTCAAAGTTATCAAAGAACCTTCTCTGCACAACCACACGCATCAGTACATCGGTATTTCATCCCGGGTCGCTCATGATCCTCACGCTCTCCTGTGAAAGTGTGCGAAACACCGTGTTCATGGACGAGCATGGGCTGCCCGTGTTCAAGAGTAACACACCATTCCGTATGGGCGTCCGTACGACGACCATCGCTCGAGCGATAATGCAGGCGGACAGGGGAGGGACTGACGGACCTACCGAAGCCGTCATGGGTAGTATTGAATGGAACTGGTTCGGCTCCTCTAAGTTCACGATCGGAGGGACGGAGCTCGAGTCCAACGTCTTCCTACCGAGTCAAGGAATCCTTGGGAGGTGAGAATTCAGCATCATCACCGCGATCGAGAAACCTGACCCGCCGGGTTTCTAGGACACGCACCTTCACTGGGCCTGATGGTCGTCCATACAAATGGGTGATGTACATGTCGGAAGTCGCGGTGAGTGATCGACGTCCCGTTTCTAGTGTTAGGTCGTTTTTATCCCATTCTTCGTTTCTTTTGTAGCTGTGGCTCGACGACGGGTCAGAAACTGAGGTCGCACGTTATCACAGAGCGACACTCGGGATTATTGGGAAGCGGAAGAGTGCCTTCTTGGAAATTGCACCCCAGGTAGAGCATATGCTGGATTACGTGGTCCTTACTTTCATATACGTCGAAAAGCTGCGGATGGACAGGGAAAGGAGGCGACACCAGGCAGCGGCGTCAGGGGGTGGCCCCTAGTTTGAGTTGAGAGGAGATGCAGCAAAGATGCGGTGTATCATATGCCTTCGTCATACATTTCTCATGTTTATCTCATGATGTCATACCTACATACTAATACCGTATATTCTCGACGCTAACCTTTGTCTCGGTACATAAATCTTGTTCTCAACCGCTCAGGTTAGCTTGTAGGGGGATGTAGCACGCGAGATGTACACTTCTGCATGACCGTCGTTGCCCCCCCAGAACATCCATAATAGTGACAAAATCTAGCTTCTTCGTTTCGAGGTAGCACTGCGAGACCGTCCGGATCCGACGTCGACAACGGCGCGACCATGTCCCCGGGACCTGTTCGTTCTCCCTGAACAGCAAAATGTCTCACACCTCCAGTTTATTGCAAAGCGTCCTCTCTCCCATCTAGCGGTCCCATCGGTCTTCCGTTTCCAGTCGATGACCCTCAGCAATGTCCGGGAGCGTATGCTTTTCTGGTACGCCGAGAGTGACTTGTTGTGCGTCCAAGTCCTAACATCCTGGGTTCCGGAGGGCAATCCTGGAGGGTACACATGTGAATCCACGCTGGCGACGTCCTCGAGCTGTCTCCCGAAACTGAACGTACTCTCGTTTAGGTCTGCGGTGCTCATGCTGACCCTGTCTCCTTGACGTCCTTGCTGAGCATTATGCGCATTCCCTCGCGAACCTCCGTTTCGCGCAGTTTTTGAACGTTCTTGGAGACCTTTCCGGGAACATCGATGCGCAGGACCCACTGGTACCACGAACGGGGATCGAGAAGCTGATTAACGTTGAGCCGCTGACCGAGACAGGTGAAGGCGAAGGTATTGATAACTTTGTCGAGCTTGGCACGGCGACAGTCCTCGACGCCGTCCTTGATGGCGGTGACGACGAAGACGAAGAAGATGGGAAGGCAATTGGTTGCCGCAGAGCCTCCAAAGACGGGAAAGATTGCGAGCCTTAGTCTGTGACGCGTTAGGACAAGAATTGGGCGCGTGCTCGCTTTGGATGATGTCCAAGGTCAGAAAGTAGGTGCTTGGTTATTCTGTGAAGCGGCGACAGTGAGCATTGGGTGTAATATCTTGGACTACTCGTCGCACGACTCCGAAACTCCCCACGGATATTCCCCGTTGTCCAGTGACTGCACATCGACGAAAGAGAGTCAGAGGTCTAGATTCCTACCTGAGAACGGAGCATACCTACATACGGTCATTCACATGCTCGCTGACATGCCGTCCTTCGACTCGGCACTGGTACTTGTACTTACATATTTTTCTTTGCGTCTTGTGCAGAATAGGCGGGAGTAAACGACTGCGTCATTGTGCCAGTTAACATGCACGATGCAAATGTGATCCACACGAAACACATGTATCCAATACAACAGAGGGACAAACGTGCCTATGATGGTGGGTTGAGTGTAGCGGGAATCCTTTTAATGACAAACCAAATCCGACGCTTCCAGTGGGAAGTAGTGCGAGCAACCCGTTCGAACAGGTCCTCGTCAACATCCACGACGCGTGAGCGTAACTTGCGCCGACTAAGCCCACACCGGATGTCATCAAATCGAGCAACAACCTCATCGATTTGGGGGCGCTTGTCAGGGTCTGCTTGGATCATGCTAGCAACCAAGGGTTTCATAAATTCGAAGCCACATTTTTCCTGTAAAGTACGGATTAGCGAGGGATATATCGCATGTCATACGCTAACTTACCAGGATAAAGTCCATTTTAATAGCGTTACCGATATAGAAAATATCAGTAGCAAACGGATCGCAAGGATCGTTGGAGTTCTGGAACTCGGGAACATTTTTGTCGCCACCCCAAATCGGTACTTCCTTTGGGTTGAGATCTGACGGATCGTAACGCCGAGAAATCCCAAAATCGATGAAGTAGTATTTCGGGGGCCGTTGCGTACGCGTAAAGTGTTTAGCGTCACCTGAATAGTCCTTGCTTAGATTGGTGGCTACCGGGTGGAACGACTCAGGGTAGAGACGAGTAGGATCCAGCATAATGTTCCTGTTCATACAATCACTGCTGAGAAGTCAGCGCAAGAATACGATAAGTGACTTCGCGCACCGATGAGCAACTCGATGCATATGCATGAACTGGATGCCCTATTGTTTTCTTTTCAAGGTGCAGTCATGGACAACCATGAATTCACATTACCTCGAAGATCTGGCGGAAGCATTCCACTGCTTCCCCGATCGTGTCAAATCTAGGATCATCGTAAGGTCGAAGTAGAGGCATAACCATAATCAATGTATCATCTTTAGCGTCCAGTGCAAAGACTTCATAAACAGGGACGCAATGGTTTGCTGGATGCGAGGCGAGCTCTTGTAAAGAGAAGTACAAGGCGATATCCGCTTCATAAGGATGGTTTCCTCGCTCTATTCGCTTCAAGGTGACCACTTTCCCATCCGAGGTTCGAGTTGCATCAATAATGGGGTCAAACTAAGACATGCGGTTAGACATGAACGTGGAGGAGAAACGTCCGTACCTCTAATCGCTTACTGTCTTCACTGTTTCTCCAGTCCTTTTTCGACGTTTTCCAGGAGGGGACCCACTGGGGGGAGTAGCGAGGGCGTAGCACATATCCATGGTTTCTCAGTTGGTTGTAGTGGTCACGCCACCAAACCTCCCTAGGATCTAGTTCTTCAGGCGGTATAGGGTCGCCCCATATCGCCGCCATACTCTGGGAGATCTGGGCATCTACCTCAGCTGCCCGTGACATTGTTAACACCACTGGGGTGTGTGACGGCCTCCAGAGTTCTTGCCAAATGACCCTCGCAGACCACAAGTGTGCTAAAACATATGCAAACAAGGCACCACATGTGCGGATGTTCAATCGGAGTCACGAAATATTTTACTTCCACAGCAATTCAACGTAGATATATGAAATATGTGTCTGCGGTCATTCGTCTGCTCTCTCATTCACTTAGTTACATGGTGCCATATATTTTGCACCGAATTATACTGCCTTGAAAGCTCGACCCTGGACGCCATGCGAGGCAGTGTGATCTTGTGACCTTGAAAAGAATTCCTGCGAAGGAGTCGCTTCAAGACGAACAGGTAAGTCGGCGCTGCTGCAATCCCAGGTGCCCCTTATAAGTTATAACCCTTGCCCAATCAAACCTAATTCCGACTTATTTTTCCCTCTACCACTCAGTCAAACTTCAATCCATGGATCCCGAATCCCCCATCGCCATTGTTCCAATCAACCTCGGAGACGCTGCTGCGTTTGAACCAGATCTTTTTCCTGCTGAATATTATGAAGAAGACTCGAATCTCGGCAAGGGCATTGTTCTGATTAGAGCAACACTGAGAGAAATGGAGAGGATTAGTGAACTAGGTATCGATCTGAATGAGAATGGCGGCTTCATTTTTACTACGAGGGTTAAACTAGAGGAGTCAGTGATCAACGCTCAACCATGACCCATATACACCTGCTAATGCTTTGGTAGATTGAGGGAGAAGCAAGCGAAGTTGGGGGGCAATCGCAAATCTCTCAATCCATTCAGGCCAATTCTAAACTACAGAGCAGCCCGGTTGTTTCACAAAGGGTCGAGGAAGGTGTATTTAGAGACCATGGTCAGATTGTTTGATTTCCGCGGTGTCCATTATGTTACCAATGAATTCTTGTTTAGAAAACATCGGAGAGAATCTGTAGAGAGGAACCCCGTGTACGAGTGGTCCCGCGTACGCAACTGCGAAGGGTAACTGGAAAGTCAAAACTGTGAATCCCAGCTTCGTTACTTACACTTGCTTATCCCTCAGGTCCGATTCCGCCGGGTGTCCCTGCCTACGGAATTGCAATTTCGCTGCCCGACGGATTGAACAAGGATGCAGAACGGATCATCAATAGTGCCAGGCAGACAATGGCTACTACAGAGGTCGATCCATTCGAAGATAATTCTCTCGTTCCACAACTCGGTGATGGTAAGGAAATTGTGGTAATCGGATCGAATACTGACTTATATGATCCATTTAGACGAACAAGAAATCACCCTCCCCAACACGGAAAGCCTTCTCAGCCAGGATGAAGGAGATGAAGGCGACCGACCGACCGTTTCCTTCAGTACTAACACACGTTTATCCTCTCCAACCAGCCCCCAAATTATCAATACCATCAGAATCTACAATCCTGTATTAGCAGTAAACTCGTATATCAATGGGCTCACAAACAATCTTGACTCGCGGAACAGTGGTGGAGGTCCGTATGATTGTTGTTTCCTAGCACTGTAATACTGACACATCCTAGCAACCATTGTTCAAGGGCCTACACCATGATGTCATCTTCATCCTTCTTTGTAATATCATTGTGAAGTTATATCGCACTGCCCTCGGGCTAAGATGGCATCCATTTATGGTGATCGTTGTCTCCTGCCAGGACCCCAAGTACTTACACACGTGTGCATAGTAGGGGCGTCTCCCTGCGCCCCTCGATAGTTTTCGTTCCTTGTGCTCTCGATTTTACTCTCGATTTGGAACTGGAATCCCGGAATTGACGGCTGGAACTTCTGCACCCTACATACATTGACTATGGCCCGCATCATTGAACACATCAATGGGAGATGCCGAGGGAATGTCCTATTTAGTCTATGCGTCCTTTCATTATCGACGGATTGCCCGACTCGCTGACTCCGATCCCCAGTCAGCGCTAGTCAGCCATCGGTATCCGTTTTGGCCGTCACTAAGCTGGTGCTTCCGGCTCCCAAAACGGACGCATCCAAACCTCAATATTCAATCCGGTTCCGATTATTTATCGACCCACACTCAAACTCAGCGCCATGTATAGTCTCCACTGGCAGCTGGCCGCTGGCAACGAGGCGGCGTTGCCCGCCATCGCAGCCGAAATCTGTACGTCATTTTCATCTCGTCTCATATACATATGCCTGAACGTTCCCGCCGCTATAGCGAGCAAGATGTCCTGTAAATCAAAACTCAAATTCAGTTGGTGGACTTCGCCAAGGACGACCTGGGAACACTGAATGCGCTCAAATGGTCGGTGGCTTGGACTGTCCTCGGTGATCATGCCTCTTCCTCGACCTTGCCTGACCACTAATGAGGGGCGCACACGACAGTTAACAACGTTGGCAAATCACACTCGATTCCGACATACTTTGCTGAGACGACGGAAGATATCGTGGCAGTCAACATTAATGGTACCGTACGCGTTACGCACGCCGTGCTTCCTGGGATGGTGCAGCGGTCGGTCATATCATTCTTACACGCAATGACTCTGACGAGTGGTTTCGTCTTAGAAAATGCGGACTTATTCTGAACATTGGGTCTTTTCCCGGCCAAGTTGCTTCTCCGATGCTCGCGACTTATTCGGGCACGAAAGGACTCGTGGCGACCTTCACCAGGTTTCAAAAATGTTGCAGATCCGTAGGTCGTCGGCATTGATACCCACACGCAAACCCTTCGTCCGTTCTGCATTGAGTAAAATTAGGCCGTCGTGCGGAGCGGCCATGTCCGACCGACCTATCGCTCACACTCACAAGACGCTCAAAGATACCCGTCGTCGCGCTTTGAAGGAAATGGAGCGGGAAGGGAAGAAGCAGTAGTCGCAAGTGAATGGGTCAGTCCAAGTTGACCCCCTTGAACGATGGCTTTTGTTCTGTCGGATACCTGATGAAAGTGATGTGCTACATACCAAAATTACTTATTCATTGCGTTACCCGCTTCTCTTTATCGATCGGTCGTTCCTATCAGATGGTCCAATACCTGGCAGTGTCACCGTTGCAAGTGTCACCTAGAATAGTGGTGTTTCTCGGACTGCTAAAGACGTTCGTCTCGTTTTCCTTCATAACGGGCTGCTTCCTCTTCGCATATACTCATATACTTACTCTCGTTGAGAATCGATGCTGTCTGCTCCTGGTTCCATTAAATCAGGTCGGAGTCGACACCTTGCTTGTACACTGGTTGTGGATCCTGAGTGTCTGAACTGTGTCCGAGCTGGTTTGAGCGCCACTCTGTCGTCGTCAGTGCGTGAGTTGTCGTATTCCTCAGAGGAAACGATGTCGACAAGGCTATTCTTCTTTCTTGTACTTGTTTTGTAATATCTGAGTCTTCGACGAGCTGATCAGGATACTCGTCTCTATCGTGAAAGTTGGCGATTGTAGCGTCTTAGACAGCAATAGAAGATAAGCAGAATTCTAGAAAACGTTTACTCATGTGTGATCAAGAGACGCGGGCGAGCAAGTTGGAGAGACGGATAGAACTTTCGCGGAGTAACTGATCCAGTGGCGCCGCAAACTTCCTCGCATCGTTTGCTAATATTGCTATCACAGTTTTGAACTTTCTGAAAAAGGCTCTGTCAGAGCCTGATGGCCTGAGGCTGGGTCGGCATGCTGTAGACCATCAAGGTGCCACAGGATCGACTCATATGTATCCGAGTCCTGCCCCCATTTTGAACCCACTACAGCTGCACAACGTTGGCTCAGAACTTTCCATACTTTTTGACCTCACTACGCACAAATGGATGAACTCTCCTCCAACCTCTGGGTGCTAGGGAAGAAAAGAAACTACCGGGAGACTCACAGTCTACATTGTTCGATAGAAATAAACGTGGATACGTCTTCATAACTCGTACGTAGTAATCCGGTCACATCCTGAGACTGCTGACGAGTCCTTGCAAAGGGATGTGTGCCACACATATTGCGTCTAGCCTTCGTCGATCACCAGCAGGTTTTCATGTTATCGTTGCAATTGGCGGCAAGGTCACGCGAACATCGAGCAAATCCATATTGTCAGGGAAGAACATTGTGGAATGGGATGACGAGATCTTCCTGTCTGTCGCTTTTTTTTCATCATTGTTATTTTCACTGACTCGGACTAATGTCTAAGATCATTGGAACGATCGATTATCGTTTCATTCAAAATCTATGCGTCGTTCGAGCTTGGACCAGGTCTCGGAAATGGGGAACTGCTTCATCACTTCCAGATGCCCGTGGGAGAGGTACTCGATCGGAATGAACAGCTTCAGCGTGAGCATCCGCAGTGCATTGTACCCTCAGGCCCTCTCTGACAGCTCGTAGCTATCAAGTTTCTCGCACCAAATGATGATATTTTGCCGCTGTATTCATCGTTTAGAATCACAACTGAACGACGCATGAAGGAATTTTCCGCCAGCCCTTGCGTGAGTGGTCCTTCGGCTTGTCCGAGTCGTCAACGTGATTTTAACCCACGATGATAGCTACTGGAGCCTGAGTCGGATGCAACATGTGAGCTTGGACAGCTCACTGACGAAGGGCATCGTGCTCTCCTGCGTTACCGCCGGGAACAGAATCAATCAGACCTGGACAAGGCCGTTGAATATTTCGAGCGTGTTCAGGAAATATGCTCAATCGATCATCCTGGTCGCTCAGCCGTCCTGTTCAACTTGGCCAATTGCAAATTTATCGATGGTCAAGTCAATAATCGATACTCCGAAGTTGATATAGCAATCCGGTTATATAAAGATGCTCTTCAGCTGCGCACCAATGACCACCCAGATCACTGCGCTACCGCACTGGATCTCAGCATGGCGCTACTCTGCCGCTTCCATAAGCAAGGGGACAAAAGTGACAAGGTGGAAGCCACAGATTTACTCAACAGAGTGATGGAGGTCTCTGTGGCAGATAGTTATGAATACCGAGTAGGACGTCTCGGGCTGGAAATGGCCGAGGCATCAGTGTCGGTTCACGAGATGGATGGTGGGATATCACAGACCGAGGAAGTGCATCCTCAGGATCTGGTTCAAACGACACGGGAGGCGTTGCAGTGCTTGTCACATTGGGATCCTTGCCGACCTACACTATTAGCCAGACTCGGGAAATCATTATATCTTCGGTTCCAGCGCTATAGCGACCTCGCGGACATTCACGAAGCAATTTCTGTTTTGGAACATACCATAGAACTTGCAGACAATGGTTTTCCCGAGATGCCCACTTTTTTGAGCATCCTTGGGGTCTCATTATCTGGTCGTTTTCAACGCCTTGGGGATCTCGCAGATATCAACAAGTCCATTTCAGTAATCGAGAAGGCGCTCCGTTTGACTCCCGACGGCCATCCTTCCAAGTCAGCTCGGTTGGACATCCTCAGGAATTCATTATCTGCTCACTTTGAGCACCTTGGCGACATTGCAGATCTTGACAGGTTAATTTCAGTATTGGAGGAGGAAGACCGTTTCACTCCCGATGGCCATTCTAAGAAGCCAACTCTGTTGTACAAGCACGGGCGTGCATTATTTCGTCGCTTTGAGCGCCTTGGCGACATTGCAGATCTTGACAGGTCAACT
>JBBPPG010000510.1:0-22078 GCA_038091855.1 Leccinellum luteum
GTGAGCGAGCTCACTCAGCTAAGACATAGTGCGACGTCACTCGCCAAGCACCTCCGGCGGTGATAGCTTCGGCGCGAGGCTTGCATCTATTTGGCCTAGTAGGCCTCAAGCCTAATGAGCCTCAACAAAGTACATACTGCCAGTACTATTATGAGCGGTTGTACTGTAAGTAAGAAGAAGCCTCCTTTGTCTCCATAATCGTACGACACCTACCGCTTGGAGGGTTCTTTATTTCCCTCTGAGTGTTGCAGTTGGAAGTTAGCTACACCGGCGGGCGCCCATCCCACCTCCTTGTTCGTTACCTGTGCTTGGCACATCCCTGACTTCCTTTAGGGGTTCTCTATATCAGGTTTTCTTTCTTTTTGTTTTTTTTGTGGAAAAGCGATATTATTATGTAGCAACTGGCTAGCCTAGCCCTATATCAGGTTTTCGGTTGCATCACATGGAACCGTCTTCTTCGGTTCCACATCTCTACCCTCACGCCATGGTTGCCCCACCCTTGCTCGGACTCGCAGTAGCATTACTGATCATCGAAGGCATACGCAGGCTTTTGCGGATGCTAGTGAATTCTGGAAGACCACCCCTGCCGCTTCCGCCTGGTCCAGCCCCGCTTCCTATCGTCGGAAACTTGTTCGACATCAATGCGGCCCAGCCCTTTCTCTCCTGTACAGAATGGTCCAAGAAGTATGGTACGACGTGCACTGATTATTCTCAAGCCTGAATGCACTGACGTTGGGTCTTGAACGTGTGGTCGTTGGAACAGGTGACATTGTTTATGTACGTGCCATGTACAAAGAGTTGGTCATATTAAACTCGGAAGAGGTAGCCATCGCGCTGCTCGAAAAACGCTCACAAAAGTACTCTGATCGGCCTGTGTTTCCTGCTTCAGACCTGTAGGTTGTCTGCAGCGTGTTCTCTTTCCTCTTTCCACTGACCTATTAAAGGTTTGGCTGTGAATGGCCAACTTTTTTCGCGCCCTATGGTCCAAGGTTCAGATTACACCGACGACTATTACACCAGTTTTTCACCGCCCAAGCGGAGCTGATTAACCGCCCTAGACAGCTGCAGAAAGCGTACCAGTTGACAACACTTCTGTTGGACGATCCAGCGGACTATGCAGCACATTTTACTACGTCAGTCTCCAACTTTGGGAAATCTCTGCAACTGTGGTGCTGATGATCGTTCACGGACAGATTCGCAGCCTCTGTGGTCGTGGAGGTGACATACGGGTACGATACCGATGGCAGAGACTCGGTGACGTTCGTGAGGTCGATGCGACGCGTCGCAGACACTGTGCTCCGCATCATGAGAGTCGAGGTACTTGCGCTGTGCGACGCATTTCCGTTCAGTTCGTAGTTTTTTTCATCGGATTCGCGAATCCGATGCCTCTCATTGATTGCTGATATGTATCTAATGCAGTAAAGGCACTGCCTGCGTGGCTTCCGGGAATGGGGTTCAAGACTGATGCAGCTGAATGCCGGAGCCTTGCATTTGAGATAGTAGATGCACCGTACGAATGGGTCAAACAGCAAGTCGTAAGTATTCAAGTCGATATCCAATTTTTGGTGATTAACGGAGAACAAAGAGGGAAGAGTTAGCAGTGCCATCCATGGTCGCTGATGCGATCATCCGACACCGTCTGGATGATGATTCCACGGACCCGGAGCTCGTACAAGCTATCAAGGACTCTGCAGGGTCGCTGTATGCAGGTGATTTTCATTCTTCATGCAAATGTACTACCCATATCCTTCGAGGTTGACGAAGCTTTCAGCCGCGGTTTCAACGGTCCGTCGTTTACCTGACCCCTCTCTTGGAGTCACCGACTTATATTTGGATTGTTCGGAAGACGAATGCGACCCTTCTGACATTTATCTATTTGATGATGAACCACCCAGAGGTCCAGCAACGTGCACAGGCCAATATTGACAGCGTGGTCGGGCGGCAGCGATTGCCAGACTTTGAGGACAGGGTATCGTTACCATATGTGGATGCCATCTTGCGGGAAACAATGAGGTTGCATCCAGTTATGCCCATCGGTGCGTTTGTTCTTGACAGATATTTGGATACGTTGACATGTTCCAGGTGGTCCTCATGCAACTACGGAGGACGACGTATACCAAGGGCATTACATTCCTCAGGGTGAACAACATTCTGGTTCTGGTAGCGACTCTTGCTGATGATCGTCTCTAGGTGCGACGATTGTGGTCAATGTGTGGTGAGAATCTGAACTGAACTCACTTAGTGTGTGTATGCGATCTCAATGGCTATGACAGGGGGATATTACGCAACGAGAAAAAGTATCCAAACCCCGACATGTTCATGCCAGAACGATTCTTGCGTGAGGACGGTACGCTGAACGACGACAATATTCCGTGTGTTTTTGGATTTGGGCGTCGGATCTGGTGCGCGGACGTTGATGCTTATCTTGAATTGTTTGCATTTCTGACATAACGGCGCACATGCAGTCCAGGGAGACATGTAGCGAGAGCTTCGCTTTGGTCTGCGATGGTATATATCCTGGCGTTGTTCAAGATCGAGCAGACGGAAGGGTCTGATGAGGTGAAGTGGGCCACCGGACTGTCGAGGTAGGTTCCTGGTCAGGTTGAAAAGAGATGTTTTCAGGCTGACCGGGGTGCTGCAGCCATCCGCTCCCTTTCCCATGCAAGATCGTGCCGAGAGACGAAGAGATGGACGATCGAAAGCTGGCAGCGTTGATTAATGCGAGCCGTGTTGACCTCTGACATATCTTATTCGGAGGCTTTCTTGCTGCGCCAGTTGAAATTTGTCATCGTTGCGCCGTTAGTGAGGGAGGGTGAGGGCAATGGTTCGGAGTCGTCGTCGAGTCGTCATTGTGTCGTCGTCCTGCCGTCGGCGAGAGTGAGGGCAAGGGTTTGGAGGGTTCGTCGTCGTGTCGACGCTGGCAAGGACGATCCGTAGGTAAACCTGTCATGGGTCAGTTGGTTGGGGCGGGTAAGGGCCAAGTGACTTAGTCCTCACCACCATAGAGTGTCCTAGTACTACGTCCGAGTGAACTCGGAGCTTTTGTCGGTTAGTACTTATTGCGCCTAAGACAATATCTATCCTGCCTGTAAAAATTTATCCCCGTGATGCTGACTTCCATTAGGGGTTCTCCACATGGAACTGTCTTCTTCGGTTCCACATCTCTACCCTCACGCCATGGTTGCCCCACCCTTGCTCAGACTCGCAGTAGCATTGCTGATCATCGAGGGCATACGCAGGCTTTTGCGGATGCTAGCGAATTCTGGAAGACCACCCCTGCCGCTTCCGCCTGGTCCAGCCCCGCTTCCTTTCGTCGGAAACTTGTTCAACATCGTGAACGCGGCCCAGCCCTTTCACTCCTGTACAGCCGGTTCCAAGAAGTATGGTACAGCGTGCACCATTGATTCTCAAGCCTGAATGCACTGACGTTGGGTCTTGAACGTGTGGTCGTTGGAACAGGTGATATCATCTATCTACGTGTCATGCACAAAGAGTTCGTCATATTAAGCTCGGAAGAGGTAGCCATCGCGTTGCTCGAAAAACGCTCACAAAAGTACTCTGATCGGCCTGTGTTTTCTGCCGCAGGCCTGTGGGTTGTCTCCAGTCTGTTCTCTTTTCCTCTTTCCACTGGTTCGGCTGTGAATGGACAACTATTTTCGCGCGCTATGGTCCGAGGTTGAGATTACATCGACGATTATTACACCAGTTTTTCACCGCCCAAGCGGAGCTGACCCACCGTCCAAGACAGCTGCAGAAAGCGTACCAGTTGACAACACTTCTGTTGGACGATCCAGCGGGCTATGCAGCACATTTTACCACGTCAGTCTCCAACTTTGGGAAATATCTGCAATTGTGGTGCTGATGCTCGTCATGGACAGATTCGCAGCCTCTGTGGTCGTGGAGTTGACATACGGGTACGATACCGTTGGCAGCGACTCGGAGACGTTCGTGAGGCCGATCCAACGCGCCGCAGACATTTTACTCCACGTCACGAGAGTCGAGGTATTCGCGCTGTGCGACGCATTTCCGTTCAGTTCGTAGTTTTTTTCATCGGATTCGATGCCTCTCGTTGATTGCTGATATGTATCTAATGCAGTAAAGGCACTGCCTGCGTGGCTTCCGGGAATGGGGTTCAAGACTGATGCAGCTGAATGCCGGCGCCTTGTGGTTGAGGCAGTAAATACACCGTACGAATGGGTCAAACAGCAAGTCGTAAGTATTCAAGTCGATATCCAATTTTGGTGATTAACGGAGAACGAAGAGGGAAGGGTTAGCAGTGCCATCCATGGTCGCTAATGCGGTCATCAGACATCGTCTGGACGATGATTTCAAGGACCCGGAGCTTGTACAAGCTATCAAGGACTCTGCAGGGACGCTGTATGGAGGTGATTTCATTCTTCATGCAAATGTACCCATATCCTTCGAGGCTGACGAAGCTTTCAGGCGCAGTTGAGACGGTCCGTCGTTTACAAGTCCCCTCTCTTGGAATCACGGACTGATTTTTGAATCGTTCGGAAGATGAATACAACTCTTATGACATTTGTCTATCTGATGATTCACCACCCAGAGGTTCAGCAACGTGCACAGGCCAATATTGACAGCGTGGTCGGGCGGCAGCGATTGCCAGACTTTGAGGACAGGGTATCGTTACCATATGTGGATGCCATCTTGCGGGAAACAATGAGGTTGCACCCAGTGCTGCCCATCGGTGTGCCCTCTTTTGACAGTAGGTATTTGGATGTGCTTACATGTTCCAGGTGGTCCCCGTGCAATTACGGAGGATGATGTCTACCGAGGGTATTATATTCCTCAGGGTGAGCAATATTCTGGTTCTGGTAGCGACTCTTGCTGATGCTGATGATCGTCTCTAGGTGCGATAATTGTGGTAAATGTGTGGTGAGAATCTGAACTCACTCGGTGTGTGTATGCGATCTCAATAGCTATGGCAGGGAAATATTACGCAACGAGAAAAAGTATCCAAACCCCGACATGTTCATGCCAGAACGATTCTTGCGTGAGGATGGTACGCTGAACGACGACAATATTTCGTGTGTTTTTGGATTTGAGCGTCGGATCTGGTGCGCGGACGTTTATGCTTATATTGAATTGTTCGCATTTCTGACATAACGGCACACATGCAGTCCAGGCAGACACGTAGCGAGAGCTTCGCTGTGGTCTGCGATGGTATGTATCCTGGCGTTGTTCAAGATCGAGAAGACGGAAGGGTCTGATGAGGTGAAATGGGCTACCGGACTGTCGAGGTAGGTTCCTGGTCAGATTGAAAAGGGATGTTTTCAGGCTGACAGGGGTGCTGCAGTCATCCGCTCCCTTTCCCGTGCAAGATCGTGCCTAGAGACGAAGGGATGGACGATCGAAAGCTGGCAGCATTGATTAGTGCGAGTCATGTTGACCTCTGATATATCTTGTTCAGAGACTTTCTTATCTGTGAAAGAGACGGACCACGTCTGCATCACTTGCACTCGCCTTGCTAATCCAAGGTTTCCATGTTCCAAATCGAAGCCCGCTCGCCAGTTGACGTCGATCAGTTTCCTTCAGACCCCTCATGTTCTGCCCTTACGTTTGACATTGATTTCGCATTCGTTTCGCTCTTTTCGGTTGCCGACGGTACCATGATGAGGATGACTCCCTTCTCCACTAACTCCACATCATATAAATACCCCTTCGTTTCTCACTTATGTACTTATTATGTGAGTAAGTCATAATATACTCTGTGCTGCGTTTCCGTTCGGTGAGTCGTTGCCATCCAACGACATCTTTTCTCCTGAATTCGTAAGGGTATCGAAGCTATCACACTGTGTTGTACCTGTGAATCGAACGGTAATATATACTTCTCACCGACTACAGAAAGATACTGTTCAAAAGGCCTTTGATCTCTTTATTTACTTGCAGTGATTGGAGGAAGGAAAGACACGCAATGCCATGCGGGGATTCATTCCTAGAGTAGCGGAGATGCGGTCAATCATGATTGAGAATATAATGCGGTATACATATATACGTAGCACACACTGAGCACTCACTAGCATTGGCAGGCTACAGCTCATGCTGACCAGGACCACTCGCTACTCTGGATGTTCGCAACGTTGAAACATTAGCGCCTGACCATTCTCGCTTACTTTACTAAATAACGAAATGCGAGTATTGCGGAGCTGCAGCGGAAGCTGACGCGTCGACGTTCAAGTGGAGCAACAGTTTTTTCGTGTCATTCTCAGGCTCATATTCCCAGCCAATCATAGCAACGGCACATCCACCGGGAGAACTTCACATCATAATGGGAACTTCATGTTTGCTTGAGCGCTCGCGTCTTCGGTTCAGACAATCATGATCGTTGCGTTGCTTGGACTCGCAGCTATCTTTCTAGCCGTCGTTGGTGCTCGAAGGCTCAGATGCTCGCAGTCACCGACACCTTCTACTCGACTACCGCTCCCTCCTGGCCCGAAACCGCTCCCCATGGTCGGAAACGTGCTCGGCATGAACAAAAATGCACCGTATCTTACGTATACGCAATGGTCGAAAACTTATGGTAAGTACGTCTTCCGAGTCGTACATGGTGTCTCCAAGCACAGTGATACCGACGTGTTGCATTTTCAACCTCAACAGGCGACATCGTTTACACGCGCGTCTTTGGCAAGGACATTATCATCCTGAACTCGGAGGAAGTCGCCACCACGCTGCTCGAAAAGCGCTCGCAAAAATATTCTGATCGTCCTCCAGTAGCTCACGCAGAATTGTATGTTCGTCCCTGCGCGTGGGTCTTCCGTGTTCTCGTCTGTATGCTAACCTCTAAGCCAAGATTCGGCTGGCAATGGACGACCTCTGCGGCTTACTACGGGCCCAGGTTCAGGCTACACCGGCGGTTGTTACATCAAGTCTTTCACGCGCAGGCAGCGTTGGCATACCGTCCAAGGCAACTGCAAAAAGCGTACGAGATGCTAACCCATCTGTTGGATGATCCCACACACTATGCAGATCATTTTGCAACGTACGTGTTCCAACTCTGCCAGCAAGGTCGTATCGACGATGAGGGTGCTTATTCGGGGCATGTACAGATTCGCCGCTGCCGTAGCCATGCAAGTAACGTATGGGTATAATGTCAAAGGGGGGGAGACCTTCGTGAGGTCGATGCAGAGAGCCTTGGAAATCTTTCTCAGTGTCGCCACGCCCGAAGTATCCGCCTTGTACAGTGCATTCCCCTTTGGTGGGTTAATCACATCCGATGCCGTGCTTCCTGGTCGATCATGGATACGTACATGATGCAGTGAAGGTGTTGCCAGCGTGGTTTCCGGGAATGGGATTCAAGTCCAAGGCCCCAGAATGCCGAGGTTTACTGGCCGAGGCGGTAAATGCACCATATGCATGGGTTAAACAACGTATCGTACGTTCGGAAATCAATAATGGCGTATGGCGTATAGCTAATGCGAGATTTCAGACGGAAGGGAATGCGATGCCATCCATGGTTGCGGATGCGATCATTCGACATCGTTTGGACGACGATTCGAACAATCCTGAGCTTGTACAAGGCATCAAAGACTCTGCGGGAACCTTGTATTCTGGTGAGCCTCATCCTCTTGAATTGATTTTCTGTCGATGTTAACGATGTCTGCAGCCTCGGTTGAAACGGTTCGTCGTACTCATACAAGGGCTAGGATCGCGGAATGACATCCTGCTGGTCTAATAGACGACCGCTACGTTGATTATGTTCATTTATCTCATGATGAACCATCCAGAGGTCCAACGTCGCGCTCAGACAGAGATCGACAGTGTCGTCGGGCGGCGGCGACTCCCAGACTTTGAGGATCGGCCATCATTGCCGTACATAGATGCTATATTACGGGAAACGATGAGATGGCATCCAGTGACACCCATCGGTGCGTCCAGCCTCGAACTCGGGTTTCAAGATTTCGTTGATCCGTTCTAGGGGTTCCACACGCGACGACCGAAGATGACGTCTATCGAGGCTATTATATTCCGCAAGGCGAGAGGCATTTACGATCATCATTCCGACTACTTGCTGATGGCTGTCTGCAGGTGCGATGATCGTAGCTAATGTCTGGTAAGGATCTGAGCTCGTTGGGTGCTGCATATACGATGTTGATGGGTATTTGCAGGATCATGTCACACAACGAAGAAAAGTATCATAATCCCGATGTGTTCATACCAAACCGATTCTTGCGGGAGGACGGCACGCTGAATGATGATAACATTCCATGGGTGTTTGGGTTCGGGCGTCGGATCTGGTGCGTTGGATGTCGATGTCTTCCTCGCTCGTGCTAAATCATCACCCTCTCCCTTTTCCGACGTGCACGCAGTCCGGGGAGGCACGTCGCTGACGCATCGCTATGGTCTGCGATGGTGTCCATGTTAGCACTGTTCGACATGGAGAAGACAGAAGGATCCGATGACGTCAAGTGGACGAGTGGGTTCGCATCGTGCGTGACCGTTCCGTTTGAAGAGAAGAACGCGTCCAGCGCTGATGCGCGATTTTTTTTGTAGACATCCGCTCCCGTTCCCGTGTAGGTTCGTGCCGAGAGATGAAGAGATGGATGCTCAAAAGCTGGCGTCGTTGGTTTATGCGAGCCGCGTCGACTTGTAAGGATCAGGGCACCCGTCTTTTTTTATTTTCATTGCTTCGTGTACGTTGCCAGGTGGTGGGTCCGGACGCCGACAGGTAGCATCAGCAGGTCTGATATCTTGCTATTGCTAGAGTACGTACATACTTCGTATCTCTGTCAGTCGGTTCACGGCTTTCGAGCTTCTAGTAGGACAGCTCATAGTCCCACCAAATCCAGGCGAGATATTCCTGGACCCGCGGGGTGTAGGTTTACAAAACATTACCGATTCCGTTCTTTGCTTGCCTGAATTGTTCGGATTCCGACAACTTGGCCGCACGCAGTCCACGAAGAGATGTAACTGAGACATGATGTTGTGCTTGGTGTTGTTCAGGGTCAGAAAAGAGGGGGCTAATGCGTGAAGTGGACGACGGGACTATCGAGGTGTATGCCTCAGGCTGTATCGCGTAACGAACTTGGGGAGGGACACATAGGAGCCGTTTTGGCTCGTGATGCATATGTACATACTATCGTTACAAATCGCAAGTCAGAAGTCGATGCGGCTCGCACCAATTAATGCTGCAAGCTTTTGACCATCCATTCCTTCATCCCTCGGGACCAGTTTACACGGGAAAGGAAGCGGATGGCTGCAAAAATACCATCAACAAGGATCGTGGCTCCCGGCAGCCAGAACGGTCACACACCTCGACATTCCTGTGCTCCACTTCACATTATCGGACCCCTCTGCCTTCTCGATCCTAAACACCGTCAATATACATGCTACAGCGGACCATAGTGTCATTTCCGCAACGTTTCTGCCTGGACTATGTGCACCCCGGCCCGGCCATTAGAAACGCGAATGATACGAACGCCCGATAACACACCAGATTCGACGACCAAATCCAAATACCCAGGAAACCTTGTCGTCGTTTAGCGTACCGTCCTCACGTAAAAACCGCTCAGGCATGAACACTTGAGGGTCCGGATACTTGTCTTCGTTCCGCGACATCGACCTGCTCGTGTCGGTGTGTCCTGTAGTCATCGCACGTGTATGCTCGAGAAGTAGATACGCTTACCAGACGTTGGGCAGGATCATAACACCTGTGTGGAGTGATGAGCCAGGATCGCTCCAAATGTCAGTGCAGCTCACCTTTGGGGATGTGATACCCCCGGTAGACGTCGTCTTCAGTGGGGGCATGTGGAAGACCTGAAACATGTCAACGAATCCAAATGCAGACGGTTGGGGTAAGCGGCACACCTGTAGGCGCCACGGGATGCCATCTCATCGTCTCGCGCAATAGAGCGTCCACGTACGGCAACGATGCCCGGTCGTCAAAGTCGGGCAGTCGCTGCCGCCCGACGATGCGGTCAATTTCGGCCTGGGCACGGCGTTGGATATTTGGGTGGTTCATCATGATATAGACAAATATGACAAGCGTTGAGCTCGTCTGCTTGAAAGTCAGGTCATGATCCTAGTCAAATGGAAAGTGTAAGACGAACAGTCTCCAACGCGGCTATGTAGTACGAACGTTGTTAGCCTCGAGGAGTGAACCGAGAGTCAATCAAAGAGTAGTAATCACCTGCATATAGTGAACCTGCAGAGTCTTTGACGGCTCGTACCAGTTCTTGCTTGTCAGGACTATCATCCAGATGATGTTGAACGATTGCATCCGCGACCATGGATGGTGCAGCGCTACCTTCGTCCTTGCAAGTGTTCTTTGTTAGCCACAGACACACCCGAGCGTTAATGATTTCGGGACATACGACACGTCGTTTAACCCACTCGTACGGTGCATTGACCCCTTCAGACACCAGACGCTGGCACTCGGTACCCACAGACTTGAACCCCATACCTGGGAGCCACGAAGGTAAAGCCTTCACTGCATCATGCACATGATGCAGCAGATCGTCAATGAATTGAATGCGAAAAATAAACTCCACTCGCCGAATGGAAACGTGGTGCACAAGGCAGACAGTCCAGGAGTAGCAGCCACGTTGACAAAGATCTCTACCGCTCGATGCATCATTGACACGAACGCCTGGCCTTCCTTGAGGTCGTACCCATACGTTACCCCCATGACCACGGCGGCCACGAGCCTGCGAATCAATTGAATGAGCACAACTTCGTCATCACAATCGGAGACATAGAACGCAAATACAAAAAGTGTAGTGTAATACACGCACGTGGTGAAATGGTCCACGTAATGCTCAGGATCGTCCAAAAGGCGCGTCAACATTTCGTGTGACTTCTGCAGCTGTCTGTTGCGGTGGGCCCACGCGGCGTTGGCGTGGAAGTACCGGTATAGCAGACGTCGGTGCAGCCTGTGTGTCGCCCCGTACTGTATGAGGGTAGTTGCCGACTCCCAGCCGAACCTGCGCAAACGCGAATGAGAAGTGCCTCGCAACCCGAGAGAGAGGTCACCCAGGACAGAACACAAATACGCACAGGTCTAAGGTAGAGAACACGGGGCGAGATGAGTACTTCTCCGAGCGCTTTTCGAACAACTCGCAGGCGACTTGTTCTGAATTTAGTACGATGATGTCCTGTCCCAGGACGCGCACGTGTATGATATCGCCTGTTTGTTATGGTTGTAAGTCGATGCCATGTCTGTCGTTTGCCATGATCGGAGAGTGGACTTACCATGCGTCTTCGACCACGCCGTGTAACTGAGATGGGGTGCATCTTTGTCTAGGTCGAGCAGGTTTCCAAGAAACGGGAGGGGTTTCGGGCCAGGTGGGAGCGGTGGTCGCACGGGGCGTTCTCGTCTGAATCTCCGTACACCCTCAACGACCAGCAGGACTACTACGAGTCCAAGGAAGGCTGCAATCATGATAGTCTGTGAGTGATAACGCTAGCGCTCGATGTCACAGCAGTGGAGTTTGGACGGGTCCATTTACGTAGTTGGCGTTTTGATAGTAAGGCCGAAACTTGAAACAAACTCGGAGAACCGAGCATGATACGCTCGCTGTACAGCTGTCCGCTTCTTCCTACGTACGTCTTTTCGCGTATATTTTTGTTTCTCAAAATTTCACTGTTTTATTCAGCTCCCGTTGACGAAGACACCTTGTTCGTCATAGCAAACGAGATATATCTTCGAACAATGAACAAGGAAATCGAGACATTCCACAAGCTTTCTCGAGTTTGCAGGTTCTTTGCCAACGTCTGCCTTCCATGTATATTTGAGTCGGTGGAATTTTCTGGCACCATTCCTGCTCCCACACAACACATTGTAATCAACCTCACGCTCTACTAGCCCGCTTGCCCACTTGCAGACACCATACATACAAGTGTCATTTCACGAACCACCGAAGATAACGTCTATCGAGGCTATTACATTCCGCAGGGTGAGAGGCATTTCGATCGTTACATAGACTACCTGCTTATGATTGTCTGCAAGTGCAATGATCGTGGCTGATGTTTGGTGAGGACCTGAGCTCGTTGGGTGCTGCATATACGATGCCGATGGGTATCACACAACAAAGAAAAGTATCCCAATCCCGATGTGTTCATACCAAACCGATTCTTGCGAGGGGATCCGATGGCACGCTGAATGACGACAACATTCCGTCGGTGTTTGGGTTCGGGCGTCGGATTTAGGGCTTTGGACGTCGATATCTTGCTCGCTCGTGTTGGATCATCACGCTCTCCCTTTTCTGACGTGCATACAGTCCGGGGAGGCATGTCGCTGACTCCTGACTCCTGACGGATCGCCATGGTCTGCGATTGTGTCCGTGCTAGCGCTGTTCAACATCGAGAAGACGGAGGAATCCGATGACGTCAAGTGGACGAGTGGGTTCGGATCGTGCGTAACCGTTCCGTTTGGAGAGAGAGCAACGTGCCAGTGCTGATGCGCGAAAAAAAAAATGCAGACATCCGCTCCCGTTCCCGTGTAGGTTCGTGCCGAGAGACGAAGACTCGGAGATGGATGCTCAAATGCTGGCGTCGTTGGTTTACGCGAGCCGCGTCGACTTGTAAGAATCGGAGTCGCGGTAGTAGGTACCCGTCCTTCTTTCTTTTTGTTGCTTTGTGTACGTTGGGTGATGAAACCGGACGCCGACAAGTAGTTTTTTGTGCATAGAAACAGCAGGTCTGATGTCTTGCTATTGCTGGAGTAGTTTCTTCATCTCTACCTCTCCAGAATATCAATATATCAATTCTGTGAGCACCAGCCTGGGGCATGCACATGCTTACTATTAATGCATGCTAAGCCGCCACGGTCCCGAGTCGATGACCGGATCGACCATAGCAATGGTGTGCTATATAAGTACTTAGTAATGCGATTCACGGCTTTCGAATTTTGTCGGCAGCTTATGTGGCCAAAGTCTCTCCAAATGCAGGCAGGATATCTTTACAACCTGTCCCGACACCGCATGAACAAGGACGCGATGAAAAAGGATGCATCTATACGTAGCCAAAGAAGTATGTGCGCCACTGTTCTGGTTTACGAAAACGAAAACAATTTGAAGCCTGTACATCACAACATGTATGGTACAGCTTCATTGCGCGCTATGATAATCGGACTTCCCTCGACCACACCCCATCTACCAAAAAGAAAACAGTCCCAAAACAGTCCATAAACCTGAGACCAGAGGCAGGTCCGAGCTTGTCACGAAGTATACACGGAATGTCGGGCAACTTGGCTGATGTGACATGCAATGCAGCAGACGCAAAGATTCCTTCAGCGCATACATATTGGCAAGAGGGAATCCATACCATTTATAAATTGCGAAACCTCCTAGAGGAACGGAGGGCAACGGTAAGTAATCAAGCGACCATGCGGGGCAGCAAATGGGGGACACAGATTGACTTACGTCCGTAACTGGGTCGCCCGTTTGCAACGTGAGCGAGTGAAGTGAAGGAAGGTTCGTCCACGCATTGAGACCATCCGATATGCTTTGCAGGACATCCCGAGCCACTCCGTGAACGTTCGTCGCACCAACTACAACATGCAGCTTCTCAAGAGACTGGGGCACTCGTGACAGGATTTCAATCACCAACCAGGTGTACTCCTGGCTCTCTGATATGTCTTCAATACGAATGTTCAACTCCGTGATGGCGGACCGACGGAGCCACTCCTTCCCACCGACAATGAGAGTCCAGAAATCGGTACTAATTGTGCGCAAGCACCCCATATCGATAGCCGCCATGAGCTGTCGAGAGTTCTTGCATCTAACTAGGAGAAGCTGGGACACGCTAAGCTTGATGCTCTTCCCGGGTTCCAAGTCTGCAGGGAAGGGCTGAAAACTGCATTTGTAGAACGAGAGGTCCTCGAGCAATTGCAGCGCCGTGATAATACTCCAGTGCGCTGCCTCCACACTGCAGGAAGAAAACTGGACCTTGCGGATGTTCTTCATGTGTGAAATTGCAGTGATGCACAATCCTCCTGCGCGCGAGCCCGCGTAGTCGCCCATCCAGTAAGTGAAATGGCACACTCTCACTCTCCGGGAGAGCGCAAGCGCAAGAGGCTGTTGCGTTGCAATTTGTGCAGACAGGTTGGACCCGCATGACGCCTCGAATGTGGAAAGGTCATTGCGGAGCACGAAACCAGGAAATTCCACACGCTCGAATAAGCGTGGAAAGCAGACGTTGGCAAAGAACCTGCAAACGCGAGAAAGATTGGAGAACACCACGAGTTCGTCTTGCGTTGGGTATTCGGTAAGTGGTGTGATGAGGTCGAATATGTGGAAATATATCTCATTCGATATTATAGGCAAGATTCGGTTGACGGTCCGCCTCTCTGGGGCTGAGCAAAAGAAACGGTAAAAAATCGAATTGATCGACAAGACGAAAGTCAACTTGAACTTACTTGACCATTCAAAGAGAGACATGGCGTGATGAGAATCACATAATTGTACTTACCACTCAGTGGAATAATTACGCTCACGTAAGCTACGCGTTCGCAGCGATACTCACAGCTGGCAGCTGGCAATCCCCGATGCAAGGTAAGACTGCCCGCCACTTAACCGTTACGCCAAAAGGCAACAATACTGAATGCTTAGCATTCAGTACCGCAGGCAGTATATATGCTAGTTACAGGTAACTAGGTAAAGCTGTAGGCCTTACAACAGGACGGATCATCTATGGGACACGAAACATATCCAACAATCAGGGGAAAAAGTGGCAAATTAGCGACCATCTTTCCTAAACTTTTGTACTGCCTAGGCTGGTGACTGCCACCGTTCCGGTTTTCAATTCAACTCGCTCTTGAACGGATCCCTCTCCAGGCTGAGTAATGGACAGAGGGCGACTCCTCGGTCGTTTCTGTTTGTGGAATCGTGACCGTGCGCAGAAAGACACCAAGCCTCAAAATATTTGCGAGCGTTGGCTTCCCTCAACCTTATCGCCGCCTTGTTCAGCGCCACTGTCGGAATGTGCATACGTTTTTGCCAGTGACGGGTGAGATGTGATGCCATCTCTGTTCATACAGCGCACGTTCCCAGTGAAACAAGGTCCGATCTCACGTCTTATGGATTTGTACTATCGTTACAATCGGAGGTCGAATAAAACAAACAAGAGAAGTTACATGGCAGTAACTTACATGGCGATCGTCAGCATTAAGACGAAGCCAATACAGTCACAAATTAACACTGCTCGCACGAATCAATGATGCCAGCTTCTCGCCGTCCATCTCTTCATCTCTTGGAACGAACTTGCATGGGAATGGTAACGGGTGTCTGAAAAGAGTCAGAAAGACCACGCGTCATCAAGAGCTTCACTCTTCAAGTAGGAGCAGCCACGCACGATGACACCCCTGTGGTCCACGTCACGTCGTCGGACCCCTCTGTCTTCTCGATCTTGAACATCGCCAGCATGCACACCATCGCGGACCACAACGACACGACTGCGATGTGCCTCCCTGGACTACACACCGCGTTAGACAAGGCATGAGCGAACATCGATGGCCACGCACCAGATTCGACGACCGAACCCGAATACCCAGGGAATGTCGTCGTCATTCAATGTACCATCCTCCAGCAGGAATCGCTCTGGCATAAACACGTCAGGGTTCGGATACCTCAGTTCGTTGTGCGAGATCGCCCTGCAATAATGCCCATCAATATCCTGAGCATATCTTTGACGAGGTGGAGCTTTCACCAGAGATTGGACACAACCATCGAACCTGCCACCAAGCCACCAGTAAGAGTAGGGTCGCTGCGAGGTCTGATACGGTGCTCACCCTGTGGGATATAATACCCTCGATAGATGTCATCCTCCGTTGTTGCGTGAGGAGCGCCTGGAACGTGTCAACAGATCCGGAAACGAACTGTCGAAGGTCAACAGACCGATAGGTAACACTGGATGCCATCTCATGGTTTCTCGCAACACAGCATCGATGTATGGTAGTGATGGCTTGTCTTCAAAATTTGGCAGTCGCTCGCGTCCGACGACGCGATCAATTTCGGCTTGTGCACGACGTTGAGTCTCCGGGTAGTTCATCATCAGATAAACAAAAATGATCAGCGTAGCATTTGTCTGTCGAATAGGCAAAATGTTACTAGGTGATCTCACTTGTTGGATCAGTAAGACGAACCGTTTCAACTGCGGCTGGAGGTATCGTCAGCATCAAAGCAAATGCGTCAGTTTAGAATATTCAAGATAACCTGTATAAAGTGTTCCTGCAGAGGATTTAACCGCTTTCACGAGCTCTGGATCGCTCGAATCATCCTGCAGACAATATCGAATGATGGCATCAGCGACCATGGACGATGTCGCATTTCCTTCTGCCTTGAATTCATCATTAGCTACAAACACATGCACTGGAACATCAATTTCTGGACGTACGACACGTTGTTGAGTCCATGAGTACGGTGCATCCATTGCTTCAGATACCAAGCGGCGGCATTCCGGAGCGTTGGACTTGAATCCCATCCCGGGAAACCAGGCGGGTAATTCCTTCACTGCACCATGAAAACGTAAAGAATGAGCACCACCTCACAGGAATAACCCACCAAACGGAAACGCAGTACAGATCGCAATAATTTCTGGCGTGGCTACATGGAGCAGAACGTCCGCCGCTCGTTGCATCGACGTCAAGAATGTATTCGTTCCCTTCACATTATATCCATATGTTACCTCCATGACAACGGCAGAAGAGAACCTGTGTATTGATAGTGTGGGCAGCCCATTGCATAAAACGCAGACACGAGGACCCACGTGGTGAAATGCGCTGCATAGCATGACGGATCGTCCAGCAGATGGGTCAACATTTCGTACGCCTTTTGTAGTTGCCTCGGACGATAAGTCAACGCCGCGTTCGCGTGAAAAACCTGGTGGAATAATCGTCGATGCAACCTGAACGTGGGACCATACCGAGCCATCGTAGTGAAGTCTTGCAGTCCGAACCTTTTCGTACGCCGTGTGGGCGTCAGCAGAAGTTTGTTGACAATGAAGAGCGAAGCGTCCCCGCCCACGCTCCGGGGGGACAGCTGGTAACGAGAACGCACATGTCTGCAATGGGTACCTCCGGCCGATCAGAATACTTTTGCGAGCGTTTCTCGAGCAACTCGACAGCGACTTCCTCCGAGTTTAATACAATGATGGTCTGGCCCAAGATGTTCGTATGGACAACGTCGCCTTTGTCCACCACATGTTAGCATCGTTTTCGGGACCACTATCTCAAAGTGCCTGACATGACGTACCATAAGTCTTTGCCCACTCCGTATAGGTGAGATGTGGTGCGTCTTTGTTTATTCCGAGTACGTTTCCAATGAAAGGGAGCGGCTTCGGGCCTGGTGGGAGCGGTAGCGGAGTAGAGCGTGCTGATGATTGCCAGTGTCTGAACCTTCGTGCCCCCTCGACAGCGAGCAGGACAGCTACGAGTATGAACAGCGCCATGATCATGACAGTCAGGATGAAAACGTTGGCTCAGGGAAAGCAAACATATCCTACCATACGTCCGGTACTTATGAAGTTCTGATCATGCCATGTCTCGGTTGGATGAACGTGAGAGATACTTACATAAGTTGATTATTTATTACGTACTTGAACGTTGAACTACATAGAACCAACGAGGCTGTGCAGCGGAAGATGGCAGCCAGGCTAGTCGGGAAGTCACGGCATCGGTGAAACCTACCGGATATACGTACGTCGGTCATGCTGGCAGACATGAATTGCCCCAAAGATTAAAACGTGCTCGGTGAGCTTGGGTGTGCACACAAGGAACTATCCTGAGAGCATGCAAAGTAGCCGCCTGGAGAGTTTCAATATTACTTCTTCTGGATGTTGGACAACACAATCACATAAACAAGCAAGGTCCCACAACCAATCACGCTTTCGACCATCCAGTTCACGCGGGAAAAGGAAGCGGATGCGGCTGCAAAAACCCCATCAACAAGGATGATCCTGGATACCTTTCCCAGCAACCAGAGTCGATATGCTTACCAGAGATTAGGCAGGACACCTGCGTAGAGTAGTCAGCCACTGGCAGGATTGCTCTAAAAATGACATTCGATATACCATCCTACGAGGTGCCTTCCGACCATTCTTCGTTCGTCAATCGGAAGACCATCCCAAAATATCCTACGTACTCCAGCCTACTGAGGTTAGAGACTGGACTGTGCTCGTCATGAAGAATACCTCGAAGTGCAGGCAAGCCGTCTGATGTTTCGTGCAATACAGTAAACACGGTCGGTCTTTCAGCGAGGGTCTTTATTTTGCATTAGGGGATCCATACCATTTATGGCTCGGGGAAGGTCCTGGGGGAAGGTCGATAAGTGATCAGGCGTGCAAGATTCCGAACGGGGGGCACAAATCAACTTACATCAATAGGTACCATCCCAAACACGGCCCAGCAACCCTCGAAATGAGAAACCCTCACTTTCTGGGCAAGCGCTGATGCGAGAGGTTTGCTTCTCCAAAATTCGCGTGCACAGCATAGATCCAAGCGATGCCTTTTAATGCAGGAGTACCATAGCGCAACCCAGAGGGATTGATCTCCACGAACTCGAATACACGCGGCAAGCAAATGTTGGCAAAGAACCTGCAAACGAGAGAAAGGGTATAGAGTGTTTTGAGTTGCTCCTCCGGAAGGCAATGCCCAATGGGTGGAGCAATAAGTTCAAATATTTGATGGTATATCTCGTTCGGTATGATGGGCAAGGCTGTTTGGTCGACTTTCCGTCGTTCTGGGGCTGGACAAGCAAACTTAGAATGCAGAAGTCAAGTGGCAAAAGAGAATATGAACTGACTGGACCAAGCGAGAAGAGACATTTCTACTGTAAAGGCAGGACAAGGAACAGTATATGGTATAGATTTACGGTTGTGGGCTTGTTTGTGGTGGAGGAACGAACTTGAAAGGTCCAGTGTCACATGTCACGATCTTGAGTGGGGTAAGTACATATTTTGACTTCGGAGAATCGACGGAGAGTCAACAAAACACGCACGCACTGGCCATCATAGAACAGGCCGATCTATGGATCTATTATCAAACGGATCCAACAATCGGGAAAACCTTGGCGATCGGACCCGATAAACCTACGAGGTCACTGGATAGTAACACTTGACCACATCTTGATCTCACGGGAGTTAAAGAAGAAAAAACCGCGCATCCAATAAAAGTACCTAGCATGATGGAATATAAAACGGTATCGAAACGACTCGCTACCCGTGACCCTGCACCTAAACTAGTAGCTTGATCGGTAGGTTAGATCGTTTCTAATTTTGTGAAGAGAGGTTCGAATAAAACTCGAACCAAAAAGTGTTTGGACAGTGTGATCAGAGTTCTCCGAGTCAGAGTTCGACACGTGAGTGCAGCGATGCCATTTTCCGATTTCCTGAAATTCCACATCAACTCCATTTGTGACCCGTACTCAGTCAGGCTGTTCCCCGCGAAAACTCAGACGAGAGACGTATCCTGCTATTTTTCCATTCGGGTTTGGGTTCGGTGCATCGAATCTGGTGCGCGACGGTGCCCCTCGGATCGTTCGCCTTTCTGACGATGGCACATACAGCCTGGGAAGGTATGTCGCGGAGAGATTGCTCAGGCTGTGATCGGCAATGGCATGCATGCGATGTTCAGGGTCGAGAAGACGGTGGTGTCATACAACGTCGAGGAGATGATGGGGCCGTGGAGTCGAGTAACCGCATGGCCACTCTGACAGAGGTGTTTAGTACTGCAGCCATTCGCTCATGAATATTAATGGTCATGCCGAGAAACAAAGGGACGGATGGTCGCAAGCTGGCAGTACTATGCCGATCGTGTTATCCCATGACTCATCTTCATCTTCTCGTTTTATTGCGCTAAGTTCGCCTTCGCCACAAACAAGTGAATTATTAGATACCCTCCTGGTTCGGTTTACAAACGTGAACGGCCCTCTAAGAAAGAAAGAAAGAAAGGTCCGTATTTGACTAGCATTGCATCATTATACTTCATTTCAGCACACTACAAGACCCTCTCCGACCACTCCCCATCGAATAAACGAAAAGCCTTCCCGAAATAGTTTACATACCTAAGACTAGCATCAGAACCAAATTTGTCACAAAGGCAAGTGATGCCTTCAATGTGGGAGCATCATAGTAGAACCCAGAGCTATCGAGCTCCATGGATTCGAACACAGGCGGCAGGCAGATGTTGGCAAAGAATCTGCAGACAAGAGAAAGGGCGTAAAGTGTTTCGATTTGCTCTTTCAGAAGGCAATGCCCATGGGCGGAGCAATGAGTTCGAATATTTGAAGGTATATCTCGTTTGGTATGATGGGCAAGGCTGTTTGGTCGACTTTCCGTCGTTCTGGGGCTGAAAAAGCAAAGGATGCTCAAGTCAAGTGGCAAAGAAAAAAACATGAACTGACTGGACCAAGTGAGAAGAGACATTTCTACTGCAAAGGCAGGAACAACATATGGTGTAGATGTACGGTTATGGTGGAGGAGCGAAGGTCGATAGGGGTCAGTATAAAAGTCACCGTGACTTTCTAACAACTGTTTATAACAGCGACGACCCGACAGCTGTTTTTAACAGCTATTTCAAACAATTTCATACAGTGTAGTTATTAACCAGCAAGAAAGTCGTTATATACACTGTAAATAATTGTTTCGCAGTGAAAAAACTGTGAAAAAGTTAGAAATCCCAGTCCGGCTCTGCATTGTTGCGTACGGCAGAGTCGCGAGACATCGATGCCTTCTGTGTCACGGTGCTGACCGTGATGGTGGGTTCAAGAGCAAGGAAATCCCGCAGTAATGCAGAATCGAGTGGTATATCCTCGTCAGCTTGCAAGTCCAAGTCCATGATCCCTTCTGATAAGCCATCAACTTGAAGTTGAAGACGAGTCGCCGATAACGAGACATTGAACTCATCATCTTCGACCTCGTAATCTTCCTCCTCACTATCACTCGCTACTTCACTGAGGCCCAATGACGTCCGGCTATTTGGTTGCCCTTCACTGCCTGACACTGCTGATTTTCCATGCTCGCCAAGTGCAACTGCATCAAGGAGATCCTTGTCAATGTCACGAAACTTGACTGCAGGGCGGTATGGCAGTTTCTTGTTCATTGCAGATGGATCCTGTTGAACAATGAAGGAACGCTCTTGCAGGGTCATAGTAGAATGAGCTTACATCCTGAGCCTTGTACCACTGACCTATTTGAATCATATGATTCATATCGATGAGGGTTTGTGCATTCTGACTTGAACGGAGGGGCGAGTTTAGCCACGTAAGAGTGGAGTTAGTACGTTCGTCAGGAATGGAATTGACAAGGAGTGCAAATATCTTCATTGCGAGAATCTAAAAGAGAATTCAGCAAGCTTCATTAACACACAGAGAAGTCTATTCGAGCCATACCGCAAGGACTCGTGCATGCGGGTGAAATTTGAGGGCATCCCACCATGCGTATATATTCCCGTCTTTCACGGCTTCTGTAAATGGCCAGTCCGCACACCAGTATGACTCAAGCTGACAGCGGAACTCACCCGCAGTGTCAACTGGAGAGATCTTCTGCAAGAGAGTTGAAAGGTGATCTTGAGTGCCAGGATTGGCCTGTGAATATTCTAGCATTGTCCGTAACTCGTTCTTGAGGAATTCCTTCACTCGGGCATATGCACGGGGATGCGGCATTGAGGTCTCAGACCCAGACTCGCCAGTACTACTAGTCGGACCACGGAGGTTGTTTGAATTTGTGACTGGAATTCGGATGGTGATCGGTGCGACTGCAGGCTTCATCAGGAAGTCTGAAAGAGGATACCCTATGATATCAAATGGTTAGTTGTTGATGTACAAGATAAACATTTTAAGAATATTACGGGGATCCAGCACAAAGGCAGCAAAATAGATATCATTCTTTCCGAAGAACTCCTTCCATCGAGCATTGAATATCACAACAATCGTTCTTCCTCCTGCTTGAGTTGGCCTGCACAACGGAATGGGGTAACATCGAGTGTTTGCTGGTTTCTTGCATCACAAAAACCGCAAATTTATGATATGCTCTGAGATAGTAATGTCAGATGATATTAGCGTTGTTATTTCGGCCCGGGTCTGTCATATTTAGGAGCGTGTTGCAATTCAATCCAAGAAAGCTCATT
>JBBPPG010000511.1:0-22043 GCA_038091855.1 Leccinellum luteum
GGACCGAGCCTAGAACATCATGTACGAAAGTGATATCACCAACAGGAGATATTTGTCTTATCTTCAGCCGCATCACCGTCTTCGTTATCGTTCGGTTCCCATCTCTTCCTCCCTAGCAATAAGGGACCCGACAAAATAAAATGAGATTTATGGAACTTCTTTGAAGCACGAAGGGCTCTTCTTCACAACGAGCGCGAGGTAAAGGACTCTGTAAAGACGGAGTCAAGCTATACATGTAAATAAGTAAGGAGTGTATGTAGATACGAAATATAGTAACTTACCTCCAGTCGAAGCGGTACGAGACTGGAGCAGTGACCTTACTTCGAACGTCGTCATACGTGGAAAATTCCCATTCACTCTCAACCTCGTGACATGGATTGAGATATCTTCCGCCTTCTCCTCAACCATGCCTAAAAATCTATGCAGCCTGTTTACTTAGCAGGGCTGTTCAGAATCCATTGCATGATCAATTTCAGCCGTTGTTGTCGCAGTGGATAATGCTCAGTCTCACCTGAGGCTTTTGAAGAGAGGACGATTCAACCGGCTTCGTTTGATGAACATGATACGGAGCATATCTTGACCATTCCTCATTCGGACGGAGACAGCTCAGCTGACCCTCTGGTTACCCTTTGGTTATTATTTCGATATGAGGATCTTGGTATAATGTCGACAAGGGTAGAAGGAAGAGAAATGTCGGTGGCAATAATATAAGTGGTTATGTAAATAAGGTTTTTGCAGGGAAGATATTACACTCTCTTGAAGGAGTAGTAACGATGTTGATTTTGCCACCGCCATGCTCCAGTGTTTAGGTAGTGGCAATTGTTGCATTACTTCATGTCGGGTTTTCTTATTGTTATTGTTGGATCTGGAATTACACCCTCGCGATGTTGAAAGGCAACCGTGACAGTGATAAATTATAATGATACCAGCTAAACTTGGGGGGCTCACCTTACCTGAACCATCCTCATGCTGCTGGCAAAACCATACCTCCAGTTGTGCAGGTCTCCCATTAGAACTGCAGGGTAAGATGTCAATAGAAGCTGGACCACTAAAATTAGTTGGGAGCGTGATGTTACACTATTAGTGGACATCGGATTCGGCCCTCCCGTGTAACTGCACTTCCACGAGTCCATGACCTTGATCAGACTCCGGGCGCCGTTTGAAGGCTTCATGTGATCATTTGAATTGATATCATCTCCAGGTGAGATAAGGGAATTCTGATTTTTCTGTAGCACATACCAGGTTCTTTTTGACAAGCTATCGAGTTCATACAAAGTTCTTTTCTGAAGAAGCGCAAGGCTTGTTACGTAAGGAATACCTCAATGATGCATTCCCACGCCGTATGCATCGCCGGGCTCAGCCTTGCTTTGGCACACATCCGCAGAGTCCTCAAGTCCTCAACCCACTGCCCCGATCATGAAAAGCTGCGGAATTCCCAGTGTGAGATTGGTGACAAATAATTTACCAATCCGATCCCAGTTGACAGTAATGCGATTGCGATAATTGCGATTGCGTCATTTTCATCCAAGCCTGCGATTGCGATTGGGGAACGCCGGTCAGTCAGCAATCTATAAGTAACTCGAGTGTCTTACTAATCCCCGAGGAAAACCCACGTAACATCCGTTTCCCTCTTGGATTCCCTCCATCATGAGCTCAATCACGCTGTATACCGCCAAGGTGTGTTTGACGGGTATACTGCTGACTATGTTATTCACTGACTGGTTCGGGTCTTGGGGCCAGATCTGCCCATACGCACAGAGGGTACGTCTTTTCAATGTTGAGTTGTGTTGCATTCAGTAACAACAACTTGGAATGAAGGTAGAAATTGCGCTCGCAGAGGCCAAGGCCAAGTTCAAAGTGTACCAGATTGATCTGCTGAACAAGCCCGAGTGGTATGCCCCCAAGGTGAACCCAGCGAGCAAGGTAGCTTAACACCCTAGCGAATCGAATTATTACCTCCTTTTTTACCTCCTACATGATATAGGTTCCTGCTATCGCATACGGCGGTCCTGACGTTCCTCCCGAGAACCCGTCTCCTGAATCAGTCAAGCTCACCGAGTCGCTTGTCCTTGTCGAATTTATCGCCGACCTCTTCCCAGAAGCCAATATCCTCCCGAAGGACCCCGTTCTACGTGCAAAAGCCAGATTCTTTATCGAGGTCGTCAGTTCCAAATATGCTCCTGCACAAAACAAGTTCATCATGCGCGGAGAAGGATACGAAGGCCTTTTGGCAGCTATAGAAGCGATCCAGGACATCCTTCCTACCTCTGGAAGCTATGCTATAGGAGAGCAATACACCATCGCAGACATTGCCATTACGCCATTCCTTGGTCGCTTAATGGTCGCTTCTTCGAACGACTTGGGCAAGTTTCCGGCTGGGCAGGGTAGTGAATTCCTCAAAGCGTTGAGCAATGGGAAGTATGCCAAATTCGGCGCCTACGCTAATCGCGTCTTGGCTCGTCCGAGCTATCGCGTTACTTTCGACGAGGTACGTTACTATTAAGGGAGATAGGTCAGTTTTCCAGGATTAAATGATCCAATCCTTCAGGAGTACATCAAAGCCTCTTATGTAAAGCGGTATGTTCGACCATAGTAGGTGATGAAATCCCCGACGATCGGATAAGTGTGGCTTTCGGTGAAAGATAATCAGGTTGTACATTTAGCTGAGTGTTGATTGTTGTGTGTACTTGCCTCTCCGACGAAAACTGGGTTTTGGAGCGCAAAGATAAGTCACGTCCTGTGTAGAGAAAGATGTCGGCCACAGCTTGAAGATCTATACGGGCGCAGTGGCTAAGTACGACATCAACGTTGATCGAGAACATCGGTAAACAGCTGTTGTCAATGTGATACAAATTGGTTCTCATTCTGACCAGAAACCTCTTGTCTGACCCTCGTGCCTTGGGCAGGAATATATATTCCTCCATACGGTTTCTCGTGAAATAAATAAACAGTGGACCAGTGGCTCTCCGTGGTATATTTAGTAACAATATTGTTACTGCGAGTGCTGCGGCAAGTTGCCTCCCTGGGTCAAATTCAAACGCACAAGGATGGTCGATGTTCGCTCTCCTCCATACGTTCCTTCACACCTTGTCCCGAGTCTCCGACCTCTGAATATTCGACAGGTACTTCATCTTCATGACCACGAGGACAGCGTGAGTCAAGTACACGTGATCGACGATATTGGCTTCTGGATCGTACTATCCAAAGCGTGTCGGACAACTGGCAATTCCGGCACGAAGCTGTAGAACAGGAGGAACGGGAAGAGACGCAGGAGGCAGATATCATGATACTTACTGATCAAAGAGTGGCGGGTTGCTACGAACGCTGGCTATAATTCATACCTGACGAAACAAAACTGGTTTTGTTTGCTTTCGCAGATCTTTTATTCTTGCTTTGCCCCTTTGGATCCTGTTAACTCCCCGGGCACAGGCTGTGCTAAGTACCAAATACAATGATGATTGTACGTACAGTACTGTGCTTGGGTTCTGAGTTGTATGATCGAAATCGGGAACGTATGTCATTTGCGAGCATTTTGTAGAGATCTGATGGGGTTTACGACACTGTGCCTCGCCACCTCCACCTTATCGACGATCGGGTTTGACCGAGTCACATATGACGGCGCTGAATTCCGAACCGACTTTGTTCCTCCTTTCTCTGCATGGCTGTACCCTGCTCCACGGTTGACGACAATGAGAGATTACAGTATTCGTTGTTCAATGAGCAGGAGAGAGCCTGATATGATGACAAGTTCAGCCAGAAAAATGAGTATGGAATAACGCGGGGGTAAGAAGGAGAGAATCGCAGTTCAGAATAATTCACTCCCAGCTTTTGGGAAACAAGGTCGTTCGGCTGAATTATGTGCCTCTTCTTCCGGTCACACCCGACATGTAGATCTGTATCATCCGGGCTCATCCCTGCGTCATCCCTGGCGATCAGCAACAGGGAGTGGTGTGCAGTATGATTAGCTTCCGAGGACGATCTACTTACTATTCAATTGATCGTGCGGCTCAAGTTTGAATGGGGGTAGTAGAGTTGGTCCATGGTATTCATCGAGATCTGTGCAATAAAGCCGGATCTTGTCAGACTGAAACGGTTAAAAGAGGTAGCACTATGCCTGTCTGGCCCCGACTCATCTCCCGCTGTGATGAGGCCTAGTCACTAAGTTTTCAATTGTTCTCGATCTGGCACATCCAAGCGACTATTACTGCGCCATCCTCGAACTTCGAAGTGATTACTGATAAGTACTTACAACCCATTGGATGAAAAGTGTCATAAGACAAAATTGTTTGCCACACTTCCGAAGGGCGCATTCAATTGGTCTCAGATCCAATTAGGAATTCCGTTTACACGGAACAAAACTTCTGGTGGTCCGTGACTCGGGTCCAAGTTGAAGAGCTGCCCTGGGAACTACACAACCGCCTGACACAATTTTAGGAAGCGGTCGAGCTATGTTACAATGACGCTTGAGGCCATTTAGTAACTTCTTCGGAAGACCACCAAGGTTGGTTGACTCAGATGTGATTCAGGAGCTCGGACAACTTGAATTTCGAAGGCCCAACTTGTAACAAGACCAACAACATGCAATCGTATAGGTGTACATAGAGATTCGGTAGGGATTCGCTGCAGAATATGGTCAGATCTGCAGAATCGTGTATGTATTATGCCTCCCTCATGAAGCTTGTTTGGACTACATGTAAAATCATTACCTACATACTGAACCGGCTCTTCATGGGCTCATCGCGGCTGAAGTGGGGGGAGCTGAGTGGCTTTCAATACCCGCGTAGAACAATGGGAATTTAATTTTCCGAAAATAAGAACAAACAATAAAACTTCAGAGTCCGCGAGGCTGAAAGCAGTGTCTAAAAAGGGTAGGTATTGTTTAACGAAACGAACACAATGCAAGCTCGACGACAAAAAGACCAGGCAGAGCAGCATAATGCGGCTCAATTTTGCCCTCCTTATTGTTGCTCGTCACCAACGCAGCTTATTATCACGTCGTCTCAGTCCGGCCATATATATCATTCACCGTTACTCCTTAGTTCCTTCCTTCGTCTCTTGCATGATTGCGGACGATTCTTAACACCTCGTCAGCTTCAAGTTGGATTTCTGATCTCCTCAGGCAGAGAATACGACTTCGAATGAATTCGCGTATGTTACAGCTTTACCTCTAGCGCTATTCAAAGACTCACTGATCCCTAGTTTTCCCTCGCGCTTCTCTCAAGCGCTCTCCTCGTACCCGCACCCGAAAGAATTCCATTTCTGCGGATATGGACATTGACTATGTCCATTCTCTCGCTTCTGCTCTCGTTCGTCAGAAACCCCGACCTCCGCCACTCCAAATCATTGAAGAGTTGTCGGAGAACGAGCAGAACTTCGACACTTCTTCGCCAGCGACTGCGCGTCCATTCCATTTTGCCCCGCAAAATGCCTCTCGCATCACCCTTTCCGCCTATACATTCTCAATCGACGACGCTTTGCTCATGTTCGGCGACGACGCACCTCGCTCACCTGCCCTTTCTGCATCCTCCTCAACTTCGGATGGTGCCTCCAGCGAGGATGTTCCTGTCACTCCTGGGATTTCAGACGGCGAGGACGAGCACGATTTCATACTTGCTACTCCTCGTCTTCGTTCCCAGCGGGTCTCTATCCGCCCTCTCTGTGTTATGAAGACGCGATCCTTGATCTGTAAAGAGGATGAAGATATTCATAACTGTCTCGAAAGCTACGACAAGGAGGATGCTGTCTCACTTTCGGTGAAGGTGGAACAACCTGGACACATCACTCAATTTCAGGTGGCGACGGAACTCGCACAGGAGTCAGAGCAAGATTTCTACTTTCGCGAACTCCAAGATTTCATTACCCTTTCCCCTGTTGTTCCTTTTATATCTTCTCCGGCACGTCGAGACTCTCTTACACTTGTTGTCGAGGCATCACCTGCTCCCACGATTCCAAGACCGAAACCTCGGGGTCGTAGCAGACACTCGAAACCACTTCCCCTTCTGCCTCCCGTTACTCCCCCCCTTTCGTCTTTCCCATTGATCCCCACATTCCCTCTGGTGCAAACAACTGCTCAGAACTCCGTCGTCCGTCGGAGGCGCAACGTCCCATCACTTCCCAGTTATTCACTCCCACCCACCCCTGCAGAGTCTCGGCCGCTCCCTCGAATGTCAGTTCCCCTGGATATCGATGATAGCCTATTTCCCGAAGAGAATTTTAGTGAACCGCTCGTCATTCAGTCGGTTTACGACACAGAAGAAGACACAAGCATATCCTCTCAGCCTTCATTCGCATACACACTGCCTGCTAGTACTCACCCATTCCAATCAGCAGTGCCAGAAACTCCCGTTTCAGCCATGTACGGTGAAGTGATTCTCCCTCGTTCGAGCACGGACTCGGATGCTCCCCGTTCTTCCATCGACTCCAACTCTTCTTTTGCGTCTTTTACCTCTTCAAACAGTTCCGCCTCGCCATTTTCTTTCTCAAGCTCACTTTCCTGTGAAGATGATGAACCTGAATCCACGCAGCGGTTGCGCAGTCGTTGGTCCTCCAGTACGCTAGGCTCCCTCGCTCTTGAACCACCGCGCACGACTACGATCTTCTCGCCAATCAAAAGTGTCTTGCACGCTCGGACGCGGTATGTTACTCCCTCGGCCCAGAAGGTTCCACGGAAGATACCTCCCTTCGTCACGCCGCCGAGGCTTCCCAAGAATAAGCGTGGGACTTCCTCAACACCATCCCCACCTAGCATTCAGAGCAGGCACGTTCGCCAGCAAGGATCGCGGTCGTCCACGTCAAGCTCGGGAAATAGTTCTGCCGAACCAAATAACAGTGATGGATCCCCTACCGGATTGAAGCGGAAACCTATCCCCATGTTGATGTTCCTGCGTTCTTCCTAATCCGCTGGAACGGGTCGACGACCTGAATTTGGACGACATGATCTATTCAACTCAACACAAACTCAACCGCTATCCGTGGTATACAATATAATCACTTTCGATGTTCACGCTAATTCAACCTTTTTAAATCTTATTCTCTTCCCTTTCTCCCTTCGACTGCTCGGGTTTTGTTATCCGAGTCCGGTCGGTTCGTTGTTGAACAGTCACGGATATTTGACGCAAAGACGCATTGACTCGTTTGCCATTGTCTGCATCTTCACGCTCATTTTACATATTCGCCACACACATACACGATCATTTTGCTGTAGCCTATGCACTGTAGATGCGTCGCACGCGCGGGCACGTATGCACTTTCGGACATTCGTTTTTTTACCTAGCGAAAGACTCTCTACTCCCTCCTCTGTCAATATTTGTAGCCATAGCACCACGAACGAACGAATTTATCATATCAGCCACACACCGCGCTCCAGTTTGGTTTGAACGAAGGTGTTGATCAAACACCCCGCTGGAGACTTTGGACCGGAGTTAAACGTTAACCTGTCAACGAGTCTCAATTTTCTCTCGGATACAAACGGTCTACAAATTTACAGTAGCAAATATAATTGTATATGACTGACAGACTTTATCTGGGTGATAAACAAAGAAGTTTCACTAGAAAACTTCAGTGATATTACAATTTCAATGTCGTCGTAAATGACGGTGCATGACTGTATTTTCCTTGACCCTTTACAACATTCGGCCCACGTCCAACTATTCACTGGGAAGCGTCGATCATGCTCGATTCCGTCCCTTTGACGCGACCCCAGACGACGGACATGCTTTGAAAAGAGAAACCACGAGCACGCCGCCTGAGGCCCACGATCACGGGCAATTCCAACGACCCAGCAAATCCAATTCTCACGCCTTCCCATGCAAACCAACAGTGTCTATCCGGGGATCTTCACTGCAAGGGGGAGGTCCGAGGACGAGGGTCGAAGGAGGCACTGCGCACTCACGCGCGAGCTTGTTGCCTCTCCGAGCCACTCCCATATGCTACTGTGTTGCTTCTCATGGCGTTCCCGCTTTCGGCATGTTTCCGCGCTGTAGCAGCTCGAGCGAATAAGATACGCACGCCGACGAACAGCATGCCACCCGCCAACGAAACCACCTTGGTGGGTGGAAGGGGTTGTTGGCGTTAGTCAAAGTTACGTTCTACATTTGCAAGGGAAGGACGTACTCCGCAAAAGAGCGCTGGCGCCCACCAGATATAGCGATCTGTGAGAAGTGCGCCACATATCGGGGAACCTGCCACATATATGTACCGATGTGTCGTTATTCTCGTCAGATCTAGCGCCGAACGGAGACCCTAGACTCTTACCAACCAAGTCCCCTATGCCTTGACGTGTGGCAGAACAGGTTTCGATTCGGTGGTCGCTCTAAAGAGGGGAACGATAACGACGCACCCGTGATTCCAAAGCCTACGCCCATTCTCACACTGTCACACCAAATGCCGTGAGCGGTCGAGTGAGTACAAGACATTGATCGATAACTCGAAACCACGGACCCGAGTTCCGCAGGGTCGGACGTGAGCCCTAACATTGGCGCCATCATTGCAATGTCTAGCGATTAAAGGGTGAAATCAGCGGTGGCCATACGACCTGCTCGAAGACACTTACTCATCCCAGAGAAGAAGCCATACAAGATTCCAAGTATTATCACGCTCGCGACCGTTTCGAGCCAAATCATCCCAATAATGATTATGCCGCATACGATCGTTGTGAGGATCGTTTGATCAACAACTCCGATGAACGGTAGCAGGACGCCGGCCGCAAATCGACCGACAAAACTCCCTGCATTGATAATGACCAGCTGTATAAGCACGAGTCAAGCGAGTGACTGCATGAGGCGGAGTGCCATGCATACTGAGTAGAAAGAGATCGATGTATTGAGCCCATGTTGAAGAGAATCAATCTGGAAATAGAAGTAGGGATACATATATGCAACCTGGAAGAGCGTGAATCTAAACACCGTCAGCCCGTGTAACATTAGTCCAAGTCAGGATGAAGTCATACCCTAGTATAGTCAAAAGAGATGGCATATTCGTGAAACATTTCTTCGCCGCCTTCCAGAAATTGACACTTGTCTCTTGACGCACGGCATCATACCGAGAACGCACGAGGATGCAGGAGAGGAACAACAATACAGTGACGAATGTGGCACTGATTTGTACACCCAGCCGGAATCCCATGGGGCCATTCAACAATTTGTTCAACATGATGGTGTGTACGACACCACCAAGCGATTCACCCGAAGCAACGATCGACATCATGGCCGTTCGCCGACGGTCGAAATGATGTGAGAGAATTGCAAAGCTCGGGACGTACATTAGCCCCTGACCGATCCCGGACATGACGCCTTGTGCGAGGAAAACCTGATCGCATGTAAGGTCCATGCCAAAATAAGATCATTCCAATGGAATTACCTGGTAGTAATACCCAGGCTGTACCAGGGATAACATGAAGATGGACAGAGATTGTAGTATAGCACCTGCTATGAATACGTGGTAGCTATTGGTACCGATAAGAATTTCAAGTCAGGCGAGAGAAAATGATCCTCACAAATATCCGTTGTCAAAGAGCGGACCACACACGGGACCGATTGCGGTCACAAGAAGTGTGGCTAAGCTGCCAATCCATCTGGACGATATCGGTGGGACAAAATTTGAAGTAGGCGAGCAGATGTTACTCACGAGACTGCTGATGCGCTCTCGTTCTCAAGGTATTGTTGAGCGTAGAATGCTGGTATTTTTTCGATGGTCAGTAATAAATCTACAAGTTAAGAAAAACTCGCCTTGATATACGCCGAAGGCATTGGTATACCTACTGGTATAAGGTGTAATATATCGTGAAGTGCTCTCCGCTCACCCAAAACCACAGAACTGCGCAAGAAAACTGTAAAAAAAAGCATCCATGCATGTCTGCAGCAACCTAAGTGACAAATGACCTTACGCTCCGAGAACTGTACACCATGCTACTACACCACCCTCTGGTAAATCAGGCTTCGCAACTGAATGAGAGGGTGGAGATGGGGTCTCCGAATCCGTGACTTTCTTAGGGGGTGGCACGGTAACCTCATCTTCCAAGGAGGGGGAAAACATTTTTTTCCGGAGTGCGAGGAGAAGAGAATATGAGTGAAAGTCTTAGCTCGCCCCTATAAAGAAATATAGCACATTCGTATGCCGAAACTTCGCAACCTGTGAAGTATGTTAAGGGATTGGGGTTCTTATCCCACTGACAAATTTCGACATGGCCGCCCAGTTTGGAAAACCCTAACTTCTGGGGGTGATAGAAGCCCGTCGCGCCCAACCGTGTGAGTACTAAACTTGGAACTGCTAGTCTGCTAGTCTGGAACCACTCGCAAAAGCCGAAACCCGCGGACACGGAACATCATTGAATTCTGGAGCATAATAATATTCGAATTTCATATGGCGCAAGGAAGGGTAAAAGTACTTATGTTAGGACCGACGGTCGGTCGAAGTACGCAGGATAGAAGCTCCGATGCTTGCGTGTCCAAAGGATCGTAAAATGCCTGAGTGAGTTCGTGGGATCAGCAAGTGCGAAGTTCGAAGTGGAAACGAAAACATGCAGGTCATGATTGGGGCATATGAAATTCCCGGACGTTCGAGGTTTCAAAACGTTGTTGTGGTGCGCTGGACTTGTATGCATGCGTGCTGCGAAACTACCCGAGGCTTAATTGAGTAGGGGAAGACTTGCTTGAAGAACATGATCAAGAATAGTTGAGTGTCTGCACTTGATGCCATGCGCCCAGTGACAATGACACAGCCATACGCATGAGATGATTGAGGCCACGTCTCTCGCGAGTGCTGTCACTTCAAGTTCTGTCATGAACCATACATTTGCCTTTGAAGGAGCTTGAGGGTGTTACAGACTGAGGTAGATGTAGTGAAAACCGGAAATTGCCAGTGGGAAGCCAGCGAAAGGATCCGGTGGTTACCGGTGTCACCGCCACCAGATGGTGTGCCGTGATGACGACTGTGATGCGTAACTACCCGAGCAAATTCGCATTCCCGATTCCCAGACGCTCGTATCAAAATGCTATGATACGTCCACCCAAAACGCTTCCGAGTCACTGATCCCCGTCTCACCTCCATACCCCAAACCCCTACCAGTGGTGTGTACTAACAACTGCCCTTATTTGACAATCTTTCCTAAGTTTTATGTAAATTAATTCCTTCCCAGGCGCCTTTGAACAGACCACACTCAAGTCATCCATGCTGATCAGACTAGATGGTCTTCTCCTGCGAAAACACACACTCTCGGTCTCTGTGGGGCAGTGAGTTCTGGATTATTTATTTATTTATTCCTTTCCGCATCAACGCGGACAAATCAAAGAAGTTGTAATGTCAATAAGTTCACTTCCTTCCAAAACACCACTCGATCTAGGTATTGTAACATACATCCAACCACCAAAGCTTATACACAAGATTCTATCCCAAACCATTTTTTACTAAAGCAACAGCGTCTAACCGTGGATCGCGACGTTCTCAAAGCGTACATCCGTGTTCACCTCGTCGCTGATATGCGTTCGTGAAGGAGATTCAAGGGTCAAGGCAAGCACATCCACTTACACTTTTGTTTCTATGTCCTTTCTCTCGACAATCACTTCCACATTGCCTTCGCTCTCTGGGCTTTTCCGTGTCACGGCAGCCCGGGACAACAAGATACGCACGCCGACGAACATCAAGCCAGCTGTGAACGAGAGCACCTTTGCAACGAAGGACAGAGTGAATCAGCCAGGATCGCACTCTACGCATGTCAAGATGTACGTACTCCGCAAAAGAGAGCCGGCGCCCACCAGATATAGTGACTGGTAAGGAGCGCACCACATATTGGGGGACCTGCCACATACACATAGGCGTAATCATCTCGTCAGGCCGAGCGCAAAGCGAGACCTGAACTATGAGTCTTACCGACCAAGTCGCCAATGCCTTGACGTGTGGAGCAAACATTAGGTTACATTGTGAGTCAACGATCGCTCCAAAGGGTAAAGTAACGGCGCACCCGTGATCGCAAAGCCAACACCCATCCTCACCCTGTTAAACCAGATGCCCCGAACGGTCAAGTGAGCGACAAGGCATGATCAAAAGTTCAAGAACACGAACCCAAGTTCCACAGGGTTGGAAGTAAGCCCCAGCATCGGTGCCATCATGGCGATGTCTAGCAGTCAAAGGGTGGAATAAGTCACCATACAACCTGTTCCAGTGCACGTGATACCTACTTATCCCAGAGAAGAAGCCATACAAGATCCCGAGTGCTACCACACTCGCGACCGTTCCCAACCAAATCATCCCGATAATTAGTACGCCACTTACGATGGTGGTCATGATGGTTTGGTCTACTACCCCGACGAACGGTAGCAGAAAGGTAACCGCAATACGTCCTATGGAACTCCCCGCACTCATGTACACCAACTATAAACTCCTATTAGTCTAATGAATAACTCCACCAGTCGATGGCTCACCGAGTAGAAAGAAAACGATGTGCTTAGCCCATGTTGGAGAGTGTCGACTTGGAAATAAAAGTAGGGATACATGTATGCCACCTGGAAGAGCGTAAACCTAGAGACGGTCAGCATCAGTCTACAAGAAGCAGAACAGATCCGTACGCTAGTATCGTCAAAAGAGATGGCATCTCTGTGAAACACTTCTTCGTCGCCTTCCAAAAATTAACAGGCGTTCTCTCTTGATGTATGGAGTCATATCGAGATCGGACAAGGACACACGATAGGAACAATAACACAGTGACGAAAGCAGCACTGATTCGTACTCCTGTCTTGAATCCCATGGGGCCATTCAACAACTTGTTCAACATGATGGTATGCACGATACCACCAAGTGATGCGCCCGATGCAACGATCGACATTGCGGCCGCTCGTCGATACTCGAAATGATGTGAAAGGATGGCGAAGCTCGGCACGTACATCAGTCCCTGACCGATCCCGGACATGACGCCTTGGGCAAGGAAAACCTGATCACATGTAAGATCATTTCCAACAGATTTTATTCTGAAGAGACTTACCTGGTAATAACTCCCAGGCCGTACGAGAGAAAGCATGAAGATTGATACGGACTGCAATATAGCGCCGGAGATGAACACGTGGTGGCTATCAATGGTAGTGAGAACTTGTGAACCAGGAGAACAACAACTATATTCTCACAAATATCCCTTGTCAAAAAGCGGACCACAAATGGGACCCATTGCGGTCGCAAGAAACGCGGCTAAACTGCCAATCCATCTGGGTGACATCGGTAAGATGTCTGACGTCAGAGAAGTGTGCAGCTTACGAGACAGTTGATGCGCTCTCGTTCTCAAGATACTGTTGAGCGTAAAAGGCTTGTTTCGTTTCCATAATTAGGAATAACGGTATGACACGGATGAAAGCTCACCTTGGTATACACCGAAAGAGTTAGTATACCTGCTATTGGTGTGAGAAGCAATTCGTACGTCGGGTGCCTTCCACTCACCCAAAGCCACAGAATTGCGCAAGAAAACTGCGAGATTCTAAGTATGTTCGTCTGCAGCAACCTGAACGACCAATAATCTTACGCTCCTAGAACTGTACACCAGGCCGCTACGCCGCCGTCCGGTAAAACTGGCTTTGCAACGAAATGAGAAGACGATGGAAATGGGTCTTCCATAGAGATGGTCTTGGGGGTTGTTGAAGCATCTTCCGAGCAGCGAGTGCGTGTGCGAGGAAAGCTCATGTTCCCATAGGCGGTCATGGGTAAAAAATCATGGCCAGCAATATAAAGAAATGCAGCAAGGGTCTGCATGCCGAGATTCTAAGTGGGCACCCCATAAAGTCACCAATCAACGGATTTTGATTGTTATCTCGTGACTGCTAGCCTCAGATCGGAACACCCAACGCTTTGGTATCGGCTCCATAATACCCGATGGAGAACTGTTAAATCTGGTCATCTGGAACGGTCCGTTGGAAGAGCCAAAAGAGCATTTTCATTTTACGTGTACAATCCATGAGGGTCAGTATTCTGTGCATACGCAAGAGTGAAAAACGAAGCTTGGTGGCCAGTCTTCTCTCATTGTCAGCGCGCTTCCGCGTACCAGTGGCGAAAATCAGCCTACCAGCTGCGAGTCTGCCGGGTCGCGGGAATTTCACTCTTCGGGGGGAAAGAGAAAATAACCGTAAATTTAAAGGACTTGAGTACTGTCAGACAATCGGGTGGAATCAGTGGCGGCCGTGCAAAGTGCACATAGATAGTAGATTCCGGGGCCCACTTACGTTCGTGGGACGATCCTTGATTCCTTTTTTTGGTTCGAATTCAAGGGCCTCGCGGTTTTGCAGAGTAGGAAAATTTCGGACTCCGGAACTCTACTGACGCCGGACTTGCGCCGGACAGCAATTTAGTAATTTACATAGTAGTACTACATAACGGCACAAATTTGTTCTGTTTCACTGGTCCCTTCCGAGGTTCCTGGTCCTGACTTGGACCAATTCAGGGGAATCTGGCTGTGTCGTCCCATGCATCACCATTGCGCAATTTCCAGCCTCGAGATATGTATGTAAACATGTACTTACATACATGATGGAGCGAGGGCCACTGGCACGTACATGTCTAAGACTAGTTTGCCAGCCACATGATGAAGTTGCGCCGCCGAATCACTCGTAAATTGTAATTCGCATAGCCTCACTCGGACCGCCATCCTTTCGGATGCATATTTTCTCCAAAGATGCATGCAATATGGGACTCAAAGTTCGTTTACATAGATCCGAGTCATGACACAAGCCCTTGAACGGACCCACGACCCGTTTCAAGACGGTGTACGAATCGGTACTACCAATGCGTCTTTTCCAAGTATGTGTTCTTGTGCGTCCTAGATATCACATCACTTGTCAGGAGATTATCGGTCCCAATTTCTGGAAGCTGACATAGAAATGCAGGGATGCCATCGCTCCTGACGATGCTTCGGTAGTATGGGTTTAATCTGCTCAATGTGGACTGATACCACAAAGCAGCGACCATGTCAAGGTTCACGATGGTGGCATACCTGTATCCGAGCCGGCCCTCTATTTCTTTCCATGCAGGTCGTGCTGTCTCGAGCATGCAGACTGAGTCGGGATCACATCGAGTCATATCAATGCAGGGGTTTTACTGGTTAATTTTCGGCTATCATTCATCACAGTAGTCGACCCGGACGACCGTCACGACCATTGGTACCGATCACTAGTACGATTTTGCTGTGTGATCATCCTACGACTTCCCTTGGATGAGTATGATGTCCATTTCAATTATAGGTCGTCCGACTACTGATTTCACTAGATAATGATGGCGACGATGCTGGGAATCGCATCCGAACTTGAGGAATTCGGGTTTGTGATTCGATCTATTGGTTTTGTTTCATCATTCAGCCACTCGCGACAGGATCCAGTCTGACAGTGTGAGAATGGGTGTCGGGTTTGAAGTCACGAGTGCACGATTATCATTTTCTCTCTTCAGAAATAGAATCACTGACGGATTCGTATGTGACGACATATTTGCCTCGTGTCCACATAGCTATTCGCGACCTGATTGAAGATTCAATGGTGAGTGTCAAAATTGGGGTAGCGTTGTGCGCTCAATGATTTGAGTCATTTGACGAGACGATGGTACTTGTTTAGCCTGAGGTCCCCGAGACTCTGCATGCGTTCTTGGCAGTTGTCCTGATATGTGGTGCGCTCCTCACGATTCTGAATCACGAATCGTTATACATACACTGTGGGCAACAGCGCTCTTTGACTCTATCCTTAATTAGTCGGTCGTTGTCCCCTATCTTTCCATAGAGCACGTCGTGCGCGGGGGCCATTCCATCACCTCCTTTCCTGCCCGGTTCACCGCCCTCCACTCCAATTCTCAGGCACAATGGCAATATAATCAGGTGAAAATGATGAGTAGATGCTCCCCTTACATCGCCACACAAACCGACTCGTGTCATGCATGTCATAGCACACGCTCTAGAATTCGATACTCAATATTCAAGTTTCATAGCTGCAAGCCTTGGATCACGAGAACTCCGCGCTTCAGTCAGTTCCGGTTAAACGCAGTCCTCCAAACACCCTCGATGTGATCCTAGATTCGCAGGAAATGAAATGAGAATTTCATCAGAGCTGGAGGCAAAACCCTCACCAAATCAATTGCTTTCTTTACGCTCTCCCTATCCAAAAGCGCCCTCTGGTACCTCCGCAATCTCTCAAACTTCCCTGCCACCAATTCCTCTCCAAGCTTTTTTCCCGTCCCGGGTTCAAACCTTCCCAGATCCGTCTTGGTAGCGAGCTCGAGTAATGCCAGGAAAGGCACAACCGCACAGTCCGCATTCGTGAAGTCATTTCCGGTCGCGAACTTCCCTCCGTCGGTCGCATCCGGGTCCGGAAGCATTGACTGGATCTTTTCTAGTCCCGCAACGATCTTATCGTTCACATCGGAACTGCCTCGAGCCAAAAAATCAAGCACTGGAGCTTCCACAGAACGCGCGAACACGTCAATGAAAAGTCGTACTCGCGCACGGGCCACTGGATCCGTCGCCGGAGGGAGGAGCTTGGACTCGGGAAAGAGGTCAGCAAGAAACTCGAGAATGACGAGTGACTCTGTGAGCTTGAACGACAGTGGGGATGGCTCGTCTGGAGGGATGCTGGGTCCTCCGTATGTGATCGCTGGAATCTACAGATCCGGGGCTCAGAGATGTGGAATGAAACGCGGGAGATCCGTTTTGGGACCGACTTTTCCTGTGAGCGGGTTGACCTGCGCATACCACGCCGGTTTATTGTAGGCATCGAATCCGTGATCTGTGTACGATGCCCCAGCTTCCATCAATGCAATTTTAACCTACGATGTTATGGAGTTAGGGCAGCTGATCATGACATTACCCTGGAGTGACGCGGCTCAACGACGGACTCACCCTGTGGCAGAAAGGTGACATCTAAGTGCAAGTAGCGCATTTATTGATAACTCAGTGTGGTCAGACACTGTCACACATACCTTGCGGGCATCGTGATAGAAAGTTATTTGCTCCTGCATATTGTTGCGCTCGAACTGTTTAGCACTGCTAGAGCCTAGAGGGAGTTGAGGAGATTCGGAGTCTTTAAATGATTTGTTGAGTTCAAGGGCACTCAGGCCGCGCTCCGCCGAATCCCGACCACTTGCACTTGAATTGGTGACCCACCCCGCCCCAGAACCGAGTCCCCCCGCCCCGTTGGCCACCGGGCCTGTGCCTTTGTTCAGTCATGTGGTAATGACGACGAAACTGCAGTTGACACTCCTGCCAAGTACTTTTACAGTTGGTTGACCTAGAATGTCCAGGAAATAGACATCGATACCGATATCCTTGTTAGTCAAGCGGCAGGTTCGGATTACTAAGCGTGTGCTTATTCGCCATCGCATACCACTCACAAGGATACTAGGCGGATCAAGTCCTACAATCACGAATAGTGATCAATTCAAGTTACTACGACAGTGCAACAAGGATGACATCCGACCAGACAAAGCACTACCACAAAATATCATACACCTTATACATGGTGGCAAGACAGCGACTTTTTTTTCTTTCTTTTTTTCTTTTCCTTCTTTTTTTTATGCTTTTTTATGCGTTTTGTTTGAGCAAGACGAGCCAAGGAAAGAACAGATTGCTATCGTTGACGGCCGGCCGACCACACCATGACTATGCCCCATCTCTGTAGTCACGGAGGAAGAGTTCGAAACTGGCCAATTAAAGAGTATGTTCACACCGAAGCACGACACGACGATTAGGGTGCTCACCTAGAACGCTTTCCATCCACTTCTGTTTCCGATTTCACCGTGACTGACGCAGCTGTGACGCCTCTTTGGAACATGGGCATTCGAAGGATTGAAGCTGACGATGTGCGAATGAAGTGTCAAGTGAGGCGCCTTGGCTGCGTCCAGCGGGTCATTGTCGGTACCAATGTGTGGGTCGATGTCAGCAACTGCAAGTGGTGTGCCGTCCGGCTTGACTATCCTCATCCCGAGACTTCCCTGGATCAGAGCGGCAACGTGATCCAAGGTAGTGATCGTCGGGAGCTGACTGGCCTCGAGCTGACTGAGCAGATAGAGAATAACATGAGGGTCCAAATGCATAAAGCCACGGATGTGATTTCCCGCGGCACGCCTATCTCTGCATGCAGCGCAGTTGTCGGGATTTCCGCGCGCAAGCACGGAAACACTGTTTACGACGATCTTTTGCTCTTGGGGGTTCTTCGGGATGATATATAGTTCGAGAAGATGCGATCCAGAGAATGCAAATTCCGGGAGACGGCCAACGACAACGAAATGGCGCAGATGAGACAATTCAGCTTCCTCTTCCAAGAGGAGATCAACGTGCCCAGACAACTGGCCACCCTGAGCACGAGATACGTGCTTGTGTGTCTGCACAGTTTGAGTGAGATCTGTGCTCCATTCGTTATGGAGAGCTTGCTGGTATTGCTCCCGGAGAGACAGATTAGCTATGTCGTACGGAGCATCGACCTTGACTTGTACACCCGTTCGAGGGTCTGTGATGGCAGGATATGTGTAGTCTACCCAAGAGGTCATTCATTATGTGGGCACCTGGATGGCAAACGACCCACATTTCTTTACTGCATTAGTACGGAGAAGGCTACGAGCCTCGTCGGAGGTCCAGTAGGTCAAATCGGCCTTGGGGAAAGGCTCAAGTCCCGTAGCGTGATTCACTACACCACCCGGTTTCTGGTGATAGTTGCCTTCGTCGGTTACTGGTGAGAATGAGATGCGTCGATGTTTCAAGGTTCCGGAATATGAAATATACTCACTGAAAGGAACAATCTCGCCCGCCTCGTTCTTCCAACCGTTTTCGATCCAGTAGTTTGGATAAACATACTCCCAGAAGGCATACAAACGATCGACATTGCAGTGATGCAAGAAGAAGATGGGATCGAAACCTGAAAACTTCATCGACAAAATGTTTCATAAGGAAAACAATTGGGAGTACCTGCATATTCATTCGCAGCCTGTCATGAATTAGCTCAAGCCAGGGCGCGAGAGCGAAATTGCGCACCATAGATCCATTACCGCCAGTATCAAGATGGACCTTGTTATGAGGTTCCTCGATCGATGCTAAATGAAATGTCAGAAACAATAGAGGAAGCTTTCTGATAGTATTACATGGCATCACCGGCATAGGAGCATAAATATTCGTAGACCCGCTGCTCGAGAAATATCCCCACCTAGAGCGCCACGGTGGAATTTGGTAGCCATTTACTCAAATGAAAGATCAGCTTACATATTTGGTCCGTATGAAGGGTCATCAAGCTTGAGATCAAATGTGAATAGTGAAGCCACCTTTTCCCTAAGCCATTTGACAGGCTCAAGGACATATTCTTGACCACCAATCGACAGGGTAGTTCCCTCTGAAAACGCCCTGGAGGAATAACATCAGAATCGCATACGAACTGTAGTTAGAGACACAACCCACTTGAGTGATTGATCGTACATCTCCTCCGTCGGGTTCTTGTTCTGATTGGCCCACCGGAAAGTGCGCTCCCAGTCGCTCATGTATTCGAGACCTTTCGCGGCGCCAGGCTTCGCAGCAAATTTATAGTGATTCAAAGGATTGTCTACTTGCTCAAATGTCCCACCAGGAACGGCAATCCCAACCGTCTTGCTTTGACAGACTTGTGGGACACCTGTCTGGGCTGTCTGAGACTTAGTCCAGTCCCAGAATCTTGGGAAGACGTAAGGAATCGTAGCAGCGCGGGTGCGTCAACGAGCATTACGCACGGGAAACGCAGCGTCTTCGCAGCCTGGAGCCATTGCTCTTTCTTGGCAGCTGGGTTGTTCTTCTCGAGCTCGGTAGCGACAGCGATTGCTTCGTTGACCACAGCTTGCTACTCGATCCTCGTTAAATGAATTTAATAACGGCCAGACTATGCGACCTACCTCAGCTAACATAAGTAAGACACGATGCCAAGGGGGGAAGAGAGCCGCTGTTTGGAATATCAACATGACTCGAATAGCCACGAATGGGGCACAAACAGCTATGGTAACAGTAACCTAGAATCACAAATTTTTGTCAGCGTTTGCAGACGCTCAAGACGATCGCTCACCCTTCCAGTCAGAGTTAGGATTGGGTTCAGCAGACGCATTTGAATCACCGCTTGTAAATGGTCAGTATCTAGCGGCGATTACTCTCGAGACCTTACCTCCAAGGGATATAGGGCAATCCGTGAATTGATCCTGAGGGATAGGTGAGTTGTAACCGACTTTGTATCGTTCTACACGTACCAATCTGCCACCAACTATTGGGTTTGTTCATGTAGTTAGGGCTGGACTTGTCCGTACTGTTCATGGCCTGAATATTATTCATGGCTCGAATGAAGAGGGAAAACTGGATAGGTTTCGCTAGAAGGTCATTGAGCTCCAGACGGGGCTGAATCCCGACACCATCTTCGATACCGACGACAGGGTAGGCTTGTGACATGATCGGCTAGATGGGTATTGCGGAGAGACCACTTCAGAGGAAGGAACGCCTGTTGCTGGCGAAGGCGCCGTCGAGCATTTATAGCCCTGGCCACATCGTTCCCGTCTCCATTTTCGAGTAATCTATGACCAAATTTCCTGCCACAGCTTCCATCTTTCTTCGCATGACACCATGAGTACAGTCTGTCTATTCAGCTAATTCAGAAAAGAAGGATGCCTTTACAGAAATAATGTTGGAGTTGGCATCGAATTGTTGCCCCTAACATACATCCGTATGCAATTTGCGAGATGTGACCCGGGAATCTCCAAAATGAGCAAAATTACTGCTATTTTCCTAACGAACTTGATGCTATTAGACAGATTATTGATTACCCGGTACTGAAGTACTGATCTAATGCTCCCGTTGTCAGAGGGCTCGTCGTGTTCATTGTAGGAAAGAGAGCCGAGTGGAACGTATCCCGATGACCGGAGTAAAGCAAGCGGTAGGCTCGGCCGTGAAACAAGGGTCTGATGTATTGAGTAGGGGCGTCACAATCCTAGATTGAAACTTCGTTGGAGCGTCTATGAAGACCGATCTTCCGCCGCGGATATGCTGCAGGCTTACTTTAAGTAAAGTCACCGAAGACACTTTTGACAAGTAGAGTACTTACTAAGATAGCTTTCGTTCATACGCTTACGGCCCGTTTCGTATTGACAGCCCAATCAGCCTTGCGGACGCCAAACTTCACACAGAGAACAGTCGAGTTCATAGAGAAAAACGTCAGCCCATATGGCTTACGAACTCGCGATTCCCATCCCTGGGGGAGCTGTTCCTCCGACAATAGCGTACCAGGGTCATCTATCTGACCGCCGAAATAGTCAAGATCGCTGACGCTCTAGAGACGGACATTCGTTCGTTAGAGACAAGGGTGTACAGGACGAAAACGACGTACTTGGAACTACCAAACAGTCAATGGCTAAGCTGGGAGCTGTATTCCTTGTTTGTCGCCCTGAATTCGGCCCGTCGTTTTCCCAGAATGCGAGAGAGATTCAAATCTCTGATAGTGAGTAGTGGGTTCTTTCCCAGTCGCAAACGAGAAAAGCTCTTCTCGAAAGGGCAGATGCGGCACAGGAGAGGAGAGTGGCTTAGTAATCTAAGCCCCTGAATTTCACTTGGGTTCCTATAATAACGAGACGAGTCACAACATGGTCACGCCAACGTCGTGATGTTGGTAAAGCTGCGAGCTTGAAGCCCAGTGAGAACGTTGAAATGTGATGTCGTATGTTATTTTCTGTGTTGCCCAGTATGGTGGTGGTCCCATATGCGCCAATATGATTTTTCGCGCTGTAAATTAAATTACTTCCCATATGCTCCTATAATATTGATTTTTCGACTTCGATGTTTCGAACACCAACCCACTGACGACACCGACGCACTGACGACGACAACGACACGACGTCGTTGTCGTCCCCATCCCCATCCCTATCCTCCAACGGATGACACGACGACGACGAGGGTGACGACCTCGCATGCAAACGCCGACGCAAACGCACCATGCGTTTGCGTGCGTGTTTGCACACGAGGGCGATGGACGATGGGACGAGACGGGGACAAGTGATACCCGTCGTACCCTGATACCCGTACCCGGGACCCGCACGGGTATGCTGTA
>JBBPPG010000512.1:0-22039 GCA_038091855.1 Leccinellum luteum
TGAAGAGCCATCTCTACGCCCTCACAAATCTAGGGTCTGAGTCGTCTCGACCATGCTTACAACGGAAAAATGTGTTTTCGTATATCTAGATACAGACGCTCACTTGTGTCTATGTTGTCTACAATAAAAACGGAGTATATATGTGACTAAAGTGAAATATATACTCCGGTCTATTTTGGTGATGTCTTGGGTAGAATGACATTGTTCACGGCGGTGGAGGTATTGTGCATCTGTGTATGAGAGCGTACATTGGTTGCAAGGTCCAGCATTTTATGTGGCAAAGACAACACTGTCAATGTCCATGGGTCTGGTCACAGATGAGATGGTTGAGACAGGTGTCTTGTTAAAGGATGGCACCAGTGGGTTACCTTGAAGAGTATTGATGAGTCATCTTACATAAAGGTACTTACCAATATTCGGCTGCCTATCTGAAATAAGTAGCTACAATAAGTACATACATACAAAGAAGGTATTTGCATGCATGTTGTTCGATTCTCTTTGCAATTGTTACATTATTCTGACAGGCCGACGCAGCGGGTGTCGAAGTTCGACTCAACGATCATGCATGTGCCTACTTGCCTCGGAAGGAGAGGTCCTTCAACTTCCACTACCCTAACCGCACCGCAAAAGAACAGTATCTGGGATACCTTGCATCCAGTCTAAGTCTGGTCGCAGCTAGCTTTTCAATTTCCGGAACTTTTGCTGAAGCAAATGGCCGCATACCAACAAGGGTTCTCTGGCGAATTTCAACGTTTCAACTCTCAGATCAATGATGCAGGCATAATAGGTATACTAGGCACCATCAGCACTGTGCACCGTGCGATATCAGCCCCTTGATCATTGTTATCAGTTTCATTAGGCAGGGAGCGCTCGCGCCATCGCCCGCTCGCAGTTGCAGCCTTTGGCTGCTTTCGTTTTTCGCTCCCTGGCCCACCTCCCACAGATCAACAGCCTTGTCTCATCGTCCGTTGTGTTCCCTTGGTTCTCTCTTGTTGACCTGCTCGGTGCCCACCCAGCCCTCCGAACTTTCACCTACCTTACACAGCCCGGCCAATTGCCGCTGGCAACTACATAACGTTCGAAATCCACGGAGTTGGATTCTTAACGTTGTGAACATCCGGCGGTGTTCCATTCCATCTAATACAACCTCGCGGGGTTGTATAACAGGTAGGCCATTGTTTGTGCTTCCAAGCTACGACACTGGTCCTACTACAGCGGTCTGTAGTTTTGAATCTATTTGTAAATCCCTACTCATACTAGTTGACATATTAGCTAGGTTGGAACATTTCCAGACCGATATTTCTTCCTTCTTCAGACAATCCTTTGGTATGGCACCCCCAGCATCATTTCTGGATATGCTGTGTGGCCCCAATGAGGACATGCCATCAGCTTAGCTTCATTTATACCATGGTGTGGTCCCGGGCTTGAACTTAAAGTTCGTGTCGTTACTGCGGCTGCCAGTTCAATTCAGGGCCGACTACCACTTTGAGTCGTGGTGATTCCCGTGGACAATTTCTCGGGGATGGATGTCCCTGGAGCGCTAGTACTTATAACAGAAGCGTTGGTACAGCATCGTCACTCGCTGGTCCTTTCGTACTTACCATGACGTCCGCTCGTACAACCTCCAAGTCATATAATTCGGATGAAGTTCTTCTCGCGAGTCTGGGGTATAAACAAGAACTGAAGCGAGAATTCAGACCCTTCGAGGTGGGTAGGACTCGGATACCGATGCATGTGGCGGTATCTCAAACAATGATAATATCGATAGGTGTTCGGACTCGCATTTACTCTCTTTGGACTTCTACCATCGATAGCGTATGTCCCACTTCGTATCCATACCAGTCATCTCTCAACCTTTGTTTCATCTTGCAGTTCCGTGCTTTCAACTTCGGCATCGAATGGTGGGGCCGTGTCGATGGTGTGGGGCGTATGTTGTATACACCTCGCTTTCATTACTTGTTCTTTGACCCTTTCTAGTGGGCCTTAGGATCGTGTTTCATTCTATGTATCGGGATGTCAATGGCAGAGCTCGCGTCATCGGCACCCACATCAGGAGGGGTCCGTATCCCGTCACATCAATCGAAAAAGTTATGAACGTTGTGTTTCACAGCTGTACTATATGACTTACGCCCTATCATCCCCACGGTATCGCAATATTTTGTGTTGGATCGTTGGATGTAAGTTCGAATGTGTGTTTTCCTTGATTTCGGCGATTGAATTCAGGAACCAACTCCAGATGCGAACACGATCGGTATGATCACTGCATTAGGTATGGAAGACCATCTTTCATATTTCCTTTGAAGCCGTCGTGGACGTGTTTAATTTGTGATTTACCAAGCTGCGATCAACTGGGCATGTGCTCTTCAGATCGCTGCCGCGGCCGAGATAGGTTCTGGTGGGCGGTTGATTCTCACAAACGGTCAATCCTAGTGAGTTTCACCAGTATCGCTCAATATTGACCGTGACTGACTATATAACAGTGGGATCTTCTCCGTACTCATCCTCAGCGAAGCCATTATTTGCAGTTTCGGGACCAAGTTGATTGCGAGGCTCCAGACGGTATACGCATTTTCCAACATACTGTGAGTCGGGGCTTTACTCCTTTATTGTGATGTACTGAAAGGAGGTCAGGCTTTGTTTGGTGGTCATCGTCGCTCTGCCGATCGCGACGCCGAAAGAGTTGAAGAATACGACCTCATATGTGTTTGGGAATTTCACCAATTGTGAGTACTACCTGATTTGATATCCCGAAGTTGTCATATTCATTTTGATAGTTTCCGGATGGCCAGATGGTCTTGCGTTCATTATCGGTTTACTGCCACCTCTATGGACAATCTGTGAGCTCGCTCCTATGCTTAATCGGTCCATTCCATCTTTATCATATCATCACTGCTTCCTAGGTGGTTATGACTCAGTAATACACATCAGCGAGGAGTCGCACAACCCTGCGATAGCTGCCCCTTGGGGAATAGTAAGTTTTGCTTTTACTCTCATACTCAAAACTAACGTCGTCGTCATAAAGGTTAGTTCCATTGTGCTTGCAGGTGTACTAGGATGGGGTGAGCATTCGATCGCCGTGCATAGCATGAGGTATTCACGTAAACATCAGTCATCAACGTGATGCTAGCATTCTGCATGGGACCGGACCTCTCAGAGATCCTTAGCACCCCTGGTAACCAGCCAATGGCCCAGATATTCTTGAATTCGTTCGGATCATCATGGACGCTGGTAATATGGTCGTTCATCATCTTAGTCCAGTAAGTCATTTGCTCTTACTCGTTTCCCATTCTTCACGCTGCTCTCAGATATATGCTGTGCACCTCTGGAGTACTTGTAGCATCACGGCAGTCGTTTGCATTTGCCAGGGACGGCGCTCTCCCCTTGTCGAACATCCTCTACCGGATTAATACGTATACAGGCACACCCGTCAACACAGTATTGTTCGATTGCCTGTTCGCACTCCTCGTTGGACTGCTCGCTTTTTTGGATTCTGCAGCCATCAATGCTGTTTTCACGGCCTCGGTAGCAGCTTTCTACGTGGCGTACATCGTTCCTATCGCAGCAAGGTTCATCTTTGATAACAACTTCAAGCCGGGTCCTTTTTCGCTCGGGCCATTGGTTGAGTTCTTCAGCCCACACATGTCGGGGACAATCTAACCATGTCATGTAGGGTGCTCCTGTCGCTGCCATTGCGGTCACCTTTATGGTCTTCATTCTCGTCATGTTCTGTTTCCCGACCAACCCTGGTCCGGACGCAGCATCAATGAACTATACATCGCTCGTCTTGGGCGGGGTGCTGTTGCTTGCGATCGTGTGGTACTACTTGCCTGTGTACGGGGCCGTGCATTGGTTTCATGGACCGGTCCGTAACGTGGAGCAGTCGACATCGTCGCAGGTGTCAGTGGGCTTGGCCACAGATGCAATTATGGAGGAAAAGTCTGAGATCGGTAAAGATGATGGCATGCCTTGAGGCGGGAGAAGTTGATGTAAAAGTGATTCCAACCATACTCAAAGAGAAATTGTTGCTCGCCTTGCCAATAATTATGCTAACACGCACGGATGTATATCCCGCTGGACAGGAGTTCAACTGGTCCTGCGGTATTAAAACGCTTTAGAGGAGACAGTCCATGCTCTTTCCTTTTCTTCCATTCCACGGTCTGGCGCGCTAGCTGCCTTTTGGAGCCAGGGGTACTGGCAAGAGAAGCAATCCTTCAAACCCCCCAGGTGAGCAAGATTAGTGTATGCAAGGTCCGAGGTTCTTCGGCAGACGGGATCTCTGGTAGGTTTTTTAGGATTACGTTCAGCATCATCAAGTTGTTGCCACCGGTGGCAGATGTCCCGCATCTATATTCAACTGAGTCTGACCATTACGGTTTAGCAGTTCTATGCTTTCGAGTTCGGTGTCGAATGAACTTGAAGGACCCCTGTCAATAGTACGGGGCGTACGTTGAGTACGTCGCGCTCCGTGTATTGCTTCTTTGCTGCTGTCTAGTCGACCTTAAGCTTAGGATCGTGTTTCCGAATCCTGTGTATCGGGTTGGCAATGGCCGGGTTCGTGTCATGATGCGGCCCCAACGTCAGCCCTGGCTCCATGTCAATGAAACGGGCACTAATATCCGTGGAAATTGGTCTGAAACTCATATAGGCTAGGAATAGTGGTCATAATCGCGCTACCGATCGCGACATCAAAAGACCGGCCTCATACATGTTTGAGAATTTCGTGAATGCCATTGTGAGTAGTAATTGATCTACTAGTATAATTCTGAATCTGTCATATCCATTTCTGCGGTTTTTGGATGGCCAGACGGCCTGTCAATGGCTGACAGTCATGTCTTCGTGTTTTATTGTCACCCCTGTGGATAATTTGTGAGTTCAGTTTTACGCTTGATGATCGTTCTACTCAGTCTTCATCACCTCTGATCAAACAGCGGTTACTGGCATCCGCGAGGAGTCATCCAACGCTATATCCGAGTCAGCCGCAGCTTGGGGAATGGTGAATCATGTTTTTTTCTCATACTCTGGACTAACCTAGAAAGTTGAAAGATCAATGCCATCGTAATCTCGGGCAGAGTAGGATGGGGTGAGTTCGTGACAGTCTGCACATGGCTGCTAGGGGTATTCGTGTGGACTCATCAGTCATCAACGTGGCCGCATGAGGCCATTTAGACGTGCTTGATGCCTATCAACCAGCCGATCCAGATAATCTTGAATTCATCTGGACCATGACATCATGGACGCTGGCAGTAAAGTCGTTCGTCATCGTTGTCTAGTAGGTCATCCATCCTGCCCCGAGTCGCTTCACCCTCCTCAAACCACTCGCCGAACATTTTAATTCGCCAGGGGGCCTCTCTACCGCGAATCCTATTAGCGTTTTCGGGCTCTGGCGATCGGAGTCGTGTTCACGATTTCGCGACGGTAGAGATCATAGCATACACTGTGCTGATCGTATCGAAGTTCGGGTGTGAGAACGATTTCAAGCGAGACGAAGGGAAAAGAGAGCGGTAAGAACAACTGGGTGCCTTGACGGGCGAAGCGTGTACAAAAAGGTTCGATCTTCGACGTCGACGTTCCGAGGCAGCGGCAAGCCGTTGTCTCGATTCTTCTTCCACGATCAGACTTACATAACAGATGCCATGGTTCTCGTTCTGATGGAACGGGAACTCATTCACAGCCCTTGTGAAACAACTACAAATGGCGTACACTGTCGTGGGAGGGTCACCGAATGTAAGTTAGATAGGAAGGATCAGAGATGACTCGAACACCGTCAGACGTCTCGACCCCAATCTCACATCGGTTCGTCAACTCCATCGGGTGCCCGCAAGACTGCTGCGCGATCGATCTTGCATGCCAGCGAAGCATATCACTCAGTCGCGTATCAGTGAATACCCCCAGGAAAGCTAATCGATCTTAACGTTTCCGATATTTGTAACGAAATTCGGCTCCATCCATTGCAACGGCAGATCTAGATTCTAGGCGGGTACTTGCGTAGTGGGAAAATAGAATCAAGTGAGCGCAAACGAAAGAGTTTCGTGGGCGTTCTACGCCCATCGGTCGGATAAGCATATCAATCAGTTGAGCCTGACGTCTTTGCAAACCTAGGACCCCGTCAAGTATCAAGTCACTCTACCGTCTCGATCAGCACTGCACCCGCGTATCCCGATATACCACCCGTCACCGCTCGAGACACGGACTTCACCTTATCGCGTTATAATCACGTCAGCCTAGTCATACATATCTATCATCGACGACTCGTCCTGTCCCGCGCTCCGTCCGATAGATCGGAGTTTCGCGTAGTCTAAGCTGGTCTCATTTTCCCGAATAATCAACGCATTGCTAGCAAAGCAAAAACAAATAATAACGAAACTTGAGCGCTTGAGCGTTAACTTGCTCAGATCAGCTTGCTCCACCAAGTGTCGTTCAAACTCCGTCAAGTGCCCCCGTTATAGGTGACGAGGTATCGCGCCGATGGACGCTCGCCACGGTGCCTATTCATGCGATGACAAAGGCACCGAATAACCGTCATTTGCTCTTCGCGAATCGGAATATGCTTCGACGCACCTTAAGTAGCCGTTACGGCTTGGGCCTTGTCCTTTTGCTCAGATCAGCCGAGGTCGCGCCTGCCACCACCTTGACTATTCTGCTCGGTCTGCCCTGAAACATGTTCCGATCGGTAATTTCTTGCGATCAGAATGTCAATTTCATCATACGGTTGCATTCACGGCATCGCTGTAAGCGGGTGGCGGGGGATACTGTTAGAGGTGTTTTGATGTCGAACGCGTCACGCATGTGTAGATTAGTACATTCTTGTCTGACTTGTTCCGATTAGTCCCACCCTAGCTAGAGGTGCTTGAAACTTTGGACAAAGATTACGAACGGCCTTTGATGATTATGCCCCTGGCAGGCCCATCTGTGTCTGGGTTTGGCGAGCCGAGTCGACAAGGGGAGTCGAAGTAACCAGGATGGCCCGGCGCTGCGCTATTCGAACGGGTTTCCAAGAAGCGGCCTCGACCGACAACCCAACGTTATTCGTTTAGTTTACCACGGCTGCAAAATGGTACTTACGCCAGAAGCCTCGACGGATCTGTTCCGGAATATGATCCACGGTTCGTCCCTGCCAGCCTGAGCTAGATGGACCTGCCTCAAGTCCCTGGCCGGGGACTTGGATGACGATTCCTTTCACTTTCACTTTGCCGGCCATGGTGCAACAGGTTATCACCGTATCGAAAGGAAAGGGGAATGGGTGGACAGGGGATCTTAGACCAAGTGGTCTGGGTATTAATTTAGCCAACCTAAGGTCTGCACCGCCTCGTCGTGGTAGCGATCAGACAGTATTTTGAGTTTGCAAACTCTGTACTTTGCACCGCCGGTGCGTGATCGTGTGATCCGAATGGAGTGGTCTGCCCGGGGTCCTCTTCCAGGGTCCCGACGTCTTTGCTTATGTAAACAGCAATTGAGCTAAATTAAAAATAATTTCGCAAGGATCCGACACAGGGTCTTGGATTAGAACTCCGACAGCCAGTCCAGTGTATCTGCTGCTTCAGCCCGCAGCCTCTACCGTCGATATGTTGTTCTTTGGGACTTTCTCTCGGACCTCTTTGAGGCACAGTGCTCGAAGATACCTTTGTGGGTCGCGGTCAACGTCTTTGGTAAAATATCACCAGACGGTATGTCCAGTTGGTACCACCCCGTTCCAGCCCATTCCATCCATGATCCGAATTAGCGCACCCTCACCAGCAAACCCGACCCACACAGCGATCCGGTGAAGCACCATGATGATTCTACCCACGGAGCACCTCGAACGGTCACCACCACAGCCAACATAGCTGTTCCTTCAGACCAACTTGGGTTCATACCAGATCGATACCTCACGACCGACCTGCCGGTCGCTAATGCAGACGACCACAAGATTTCCATACTGTGGACGCCACAGAACTGGTCACGATTGTATGTCTCACGATTGTGTTGTGTCGTGACCTGATCGATAAGTTCACCCCGCACGCTTCTGACAGCCATCACATATGGCTGTACGATCATTGTCGGTGTCCGAGCTGCTTTCACCCCGTCACGAAACAGAGACTGCGCAACACGTTCGAAGTGGGTCATTTGCGACCGGGTCTGGGTCTTGCATTTACTTCCGATCGTCTTATCTTTGCGGTCTAGATCCCTCGGGACATCAAACCACAGCACGTTCAGGCTTCAGCCGAGGGCCTGGAAGTTGTTTGTGTGTTCACCTTGATGCGACTGCTGCGAGACAATCTCACGAAGTGATTGATGTAGGGCCTGATTCCAGCACTAAGTATCATTCCTCGTTCTATCCGTGGTCCTGGTTAAGGGCGCACACATACGACCCACCTGTCAGGTCATTGCCCAGCTTTAGCGAGTTTGTGTTTCCCAGACCCTCAGCGTGGCACGAGTGTCTGACGGGAAAACTTAGGAAGGCGTTATGGGGGGCAAATATTGCCAAATCGCCTCCGACGGTGTCCTACGTGGACGCAATGGACAATAGGGATCAGGGGTTGTTCAAATGGTTATCTAACATAGTGGGTATGAATAAGGGAACATGGTGAACATGGCACTGACCCAGATGGAAGGATCGCTTCGGGTTTTGCCTAGTTTCTGGTGTCCCTGCCACTCCCGAAGCGACAGAAGAGCTGTCGAAGCGGATTGGATTCATCCGTGAGACGCAGTGTAAGTACAGCGGCCTTCCTTTTCCGGCATGCGGGTGATGGACAAGATGATTGCAGATGGCAGGTTTTGGGAGTTCACAGCAGACAATTCAAGAGGAGACACTGCGTATACCACGATGGCCCTCGGGGCTCACACTGACAATACCTACTTTGTTCGTGCCACGTTTTATCCGAGGAGCGTGTGTAATGGCTGAAGCGCTGACGTGCGAAACAGACGGATCCATGTGGACTGCAACTCTTTCATCTTCTTTCCCATACTGGGGGTTCTGGTGGTGCCACGTTGCTGGTAGATGGCTTCTATGTTACCTCGTTGCTGAAGGAATTAGATCCTGACGCGTACGAGCTGCTGTCGCGGATTCCTATCCCCACACACGCCGCTGGGGAAGCAAACACGCTGTACATTCCGAGTCCTCCCAACGGGTACCCGCCGCTGCGACACGATCCTGTGAGTGGGGAGCTCATGCAAGTGCGGTGGAACAACGACGACCGGAGCGTGATGGACCACCTGGACGCGGGGCTTGTCGAGTCTTGGTAAGCATTGTGGTGCGAGCGAGAACGCGGGCTGACTGGCTGGCAGGTACGATGCGGTCAGGGCATGGCACAGGTTGTTGACGAGCCCCGACTCCGAGTACTGGGTGCAGCTGACTCCTGGCACTGTGCTGAGCGCAGACAACCACCGGGTGCTGCATGGACGGTCTGCGTTCGAAGGGAAGCGGCGGGTGTGCGGGGCGTACATCGGCGTGGACGAGTATCGGTCGCGACTGGGCGTACTGAGGGAGCGGATGAGTGGTGGCGGGGATCGGAGTGTTTGGAGTCAGTGGCTGTGACGAGAAAGGGGATCGGGATCGCGGGACCGAGCCAACGGAGTGGGAAAAGTGGATTGAATTTGCAAAAATTGCGGGGTGATAAGTCACGTGGTGTGGTGTCTGGAACGTGTCACATGACGCGGGGAGTGAAACGAGTGATCGATCTGGAGATCTCTGGTGTCCGGGGTCTGCAGGCTATTTGTACTGGCAAGTCTTATCATCACAAATTTCGTTCTTTCTCTACGAACGACGGCGACGGTCGACGATGGCACTGAATTCTTATGGCGTCGTTCCACCTCCAGACATCTCCCGCCTCAAACATGCCGGTCAGTTTCCACTCCTCCCCACTGACGAGTTCGCTCGCATGCATCTCGAGCATATCACCGCACATCCCCCCGACTCCGTCCTCTTTCCCTTCTTACACGGACTAGAGGGCGACAACGCCGCACAGTGCATGTTCTTTGCCTCCCCAGCATCACCCGACAAGCCCCTCCATCCCGCTGCTATGCTGCGCGATTCCACCGGCCGCGTCGTGCGCCCGCCCCGCTACAGGGGTCTCATATGGGTCCTCTGTGACGACGACCTCGACGCTCCCCCGTCCCCCATCTCCGAGGATGCCGAGTATGACACCGATTCGGATGACTTTTCAGAGGAAGACCCTGACGTCGACATGAGTGCCCCCGACCAAGACACCCCCATGGACATGGACATGGACATGGATCCCTCTCCCTCCTTCATGCATCCGACCACCCTCCGCATATCCACCGCAGACTCGAACACGAACACCAAGATTTCGGTCCCCTTTCCGAGCGCGCCTCTCAATATCGTCTACACAACTTCCCGTCCGCACAACGACCGCCGACACTCCTCTGCATCCTCTTCCGGCTCTTCCACAGATACTTCCTCCTCCTCCGACTCCCACTCGCGATCGACGAGCGCTACCTCCCTCCTTTCCCCTTCACCAACTAGCCCCAATTGTCCAAGTCCACTCGACCCTTCCGTGTCCGAGGTCTTGCCACTCCAATCTACTTCGAGTATGCCACCTCGTGTTTCCGTCCCGTGATCCCCGTTGACCTGTGTTTCAGCAACTGCGGTCATAAGCCAAAAGCCTCCAAAAAGGCGCCCCATCTTGACCTGCACGTTTTTTCCTTCTCAGCTCATCCAACCCTGTCCTCCCCCCCGTGCCTATGATTTCCACACTTGGAATAGTGGAGAAACAGCGGCGTTGGAGATCGATTGGGAGTTCAAGCCCGTCAAAGTCCCTGACGGAATCAGTTTACGCAATTTCGGCATACAGCTCGTGAGTCCTTTCTTCCCGTCCAATCACAACGCGCTAACTCCAAGCAGCCGCTCTATGTCTCCGTATCAGATATCGTCGTATACTCTCCAAAGGGTCCCACCTCTGCCACCCTCAGAGTCGCAAACCGGTTCAAAAAGGCTGTCGAAAACAAGAGGCGCGATCGAATGGAGAGGTGGGTTCAAGCTGGTTTTCAATACGAGTCAGACCACCAGGATGAACAAGATCCAAACTCGACCGCCGAGGGCTTCCTCAAGTACGGTGTTTATATCCTCGACGCCGACGCGGAGAAATTGGAGCGTGATCTTCCCTGGCTGCTTGTCAGGAAGGATGGAAAATGCGCAGGCGACTGCGAGCAGACTGTCCCGACGCGAACAGGGAGCATGTGTTGTGCCCTTGCTGGTGGCATGACGCATGGCCATGGCCTCACGGAGGGGACTGACGGACGCCTCGTCGGTGAACTCGAAATCGAGGCAAAGTTGGCGGCAGAGCAAGCTGGGCACTCGTCTACGAAACTGAAACACAGCACGGGTTGCATTGCTTCGCTTGACTACCCACCCGCAACCTTGAATACCCGCATACATAGATGCAAGCGCGCGAACACGATCGATTTTGCTCAGCGCAAGAGAGATGAGATGCGCGATCTCACACGCGCTTCTGAAATATTGACTGTGTGGGACAGTGAGGGCAGAGTTACGCAAACGGTACGCAATACATCGTCCTCGTTGCTCTACTCATGCGGGGTTTCGTAGGATGAAGCTTCTGGTAGCACGACAGCGACCCACTGGAATCCGAACGCCGGTCAAGTATTCCTCGGGAATGCAAACGACGTACCGTTGTGGAACCCTCCTTTGAGACGAAGGGAATATGCACGGTCATCTCTCGACCTCAGTTTTACGGCTCACCCAAATGCTTCTCCATATATGAATCCGTTCGCGGATCCTTATATCTCCCATGAGTCCGAACGGCCTTCTCCCTTCAATACGTATACGAACGATCCCTCATTTGGTCTCGGGTTTGATATCTGCATCGAGTGCCACGAACACGCACCCCTTCCGTCTGCTGCTCACCTACGGGCAGCGGAGGAACACGTGCGAATGATGGAGGTAGAATGGGTCGATGGGTGGCATCGACATTGGGGACAACAAGGTTAGTCCTACCAGACCTTTTCGTTCGTCTGACTTTGTCGACACTCACAGCGGACCCGCATGGTGTTCGGCCGCATATAGGGACAATTCCACCTCGTCCACCACCACACCCTTCCGCTATCATCCATCTTCCCTTCCCAAGTTCACCACAGGCAACGCCTGCCGGTCTGAATGCGCTGCTTCCGGTGATCAGGTTTTTGGAGAGAATGGTCACACCAGGAGGGTTAGGATGTTTGACCAGCTTGGGTCCCGCCGTAGGGGGCACAAGTGGTAACGGAACCCTTTCCGCACCCCAAATGTCACATACACTACCCTCAGCCCCGTCAACCATAACAGAATCAAGTGAGAGTAGAAGTGGCTCGATCACGCCTCATAATCCTACACCCAGGAGCGCAAGCGATGAATACCCGATTGACGCAGAAAAAGGCGAGTCGAGCGAGACAACCACCCCGGCACCTACGCCTCCAGCATACCGACCTCGTCCGCTCAAAGTCTTGCTATATTCAAGTGATGGATACACGGAGTCCTCAGTACCAGCGCTTTGTCTATTGATGGCCGTGAAAGGTTTGAGTTTACCAGAGGCGTATCTGGAGATGCAGGTGAATGTCTATGACTCTGCGCTCGTCCATTGGCACTTATTTGGGCTTAGGTTACCAATCGCAGATCATTCTTCGTTTATCAATCCGAAGTAGCCTTGTTGAAAAAGGTCGAGGCTCGGCTGGGAGTAGCGAATATCTCATTCCGTTCAAGATACCAGCATGGAGACGTCCAGCGAGGACTCTCCGGGATGCCTGCATTAGCAGGTGACTACCCTGCTACTCCCAGGAGCAATGTTAACGGGCTTCGACCTCACTCATCGACGATCAATTATGGTTCGTCTGCGCCTTTTGCGTCTCTGCCTTGTGTACCGAACCCCTCGAGGGACTTGTCGAGGCGACCGAGGGCAAACACGTTGCCGTCGTTCATATCGGATCATCAGACATGGTTCGATGATGCGAGGTTCGATGGAAGTTTCCCTAGTCGTGTGCTTCCATTCTTGTACCTTGGAAACTTGTACGTTGATTTCATGTGTTACAAGTGATGTGCTAAGCATGTACGCAGGAACCACGCGTCAAACGTATACATGCTTCATGCGCTCGGCATCACGCATGTCGTATCCGTTGGCGAATGTGCGCTCGTTCCTCCGCCCCAACCGCCCACTACCGCCTCCTCATTCGACCCTTCACAATCCTGCCCCGCGAATGTGGCTTCGTTCGCATTCACTGCGGGGCAATGCCATGGAAATAGAGGGTCATTATGGATCGAAGAACGCGAAGGGAGGATCAAAGTGCTGGACATCAAAGGCGTTTGCGACGACGGCATCGATACGCTCGAACCACAGCTATATCCAATATGTACTTGGATCGAAAAAGCACGACTCGCAGGGGGCCGTGTACTAGTGCACTGCCGGGTTGGCGTTTCGCGGAGTGCGACGGTGACGATCGCGTACGTGATGCAACACCTCGGGTTGAGCCTCGTCGAAGCGTACTTGGTGGTGCGAAGTCGCCGATTGTCGGTGTTGATCCAGCCCAACATGCGGTTGCTGTATAATCTGTTAGGTTGGGAGGTGCGATTGGCGAGGGAGCGGGCAGGCAGGGACGAGAAGCGACTGAGAGAGGAGTTGGGACGTGCGTTGAGTTGGCCGTTCTTGGCGAGGGAGGTGCATGCGCTGAATGAGAAGTATTTGGCTTGAATGGGGGTGCGTTTCGTTTCTGTTATTTTTCTTCGTCTTCTCGTCTTCGTGTTGTACCCTTTCTACACAGATCGCGCACGTCTGTTACGCATGCATTTTTTTTCCCTTTATGTTGTCTCTTCCTCCACCGTCGTCTACTCCTCTCCTCTCTTACCTTGGTCTGCCTACCTGTTATACACGCCATCTTGATACTCGACGCTCGTTGATACACGATACACGCACACGTTTATGCACTCGTTGACGGGTTTCTTTTTCTTTTTCTTGGCCTTCGACGTGTCTATGCCTTTTCGTCTTTCGTGTATATTGTAGGAACTGTATACATCGGTTCGTGTACGAGGCTTGCGAGTCTGGGTTGATGAGGCGACGCAGGAGCAGTCCGCGAGAGTCTAGAAAGGATATTGTGGCACTTGGATGACCACTTGCTGTCAATGCGATTGCTCGCTCCCGGGCCGGCATTCGTTCCCAGTGGCAGCCTGATCGGAACGTAACTAGTGCATGGTTGGATGATTCGCAAGAACTTCCCATCCATCGCACGTCTTGCGCGTACGCGCGTACCATGGCTCGAATGGACACGAGGCTATGGCCCGGGAACTTATCCGCCGTGTACTTGCAATGAAAGCAGTGACGCTGGTCCCTGGACAGAGATCGCGTGAGTTGCCATTGTATTAGTAGCATAAAAGAGCAACCCAAGATGCAAATCTTCATAGAGGTTCCGCCCCAGCACCTAAGGGTTTATCAGAAACTTGTGTTTTTCGTGATGTACTAAGTGCTCGCTCCACACGCGTACTGCGACATTAATTAATGTCAACACTCATTTCCGTTAAGTACATAATGAATCTACTCAGAAACAGCCCAGAGAGTTTCACTTACTGAGTCCCAAAATAGAAACTAGCCCAGGAGCGTTGTCGCTATTATCTGCACCTACCAAAGTGCATACGTCGAAATTCGTGCGGACCAAGGTGCTAGCGAGATTTTTTCGAACGCGTGCGTCAAGAAGAGACAAGCGTCCTAAAATGTTGACTCAAATAAGGAAAAACGGCTCCAGACACAGCCTACGTTTCTCATCCGAACCATAAAGCACAAGCCATATTTCAACAGCAAGAGGGCCGATTATTCCGTCGTGCTTCTTCACCAGTTCGTGAATCCTGGAATCTACTAAGATGCATGCGGTTCTGGCTGCCGGTATTTATCACTGATGAGAATGTGGTTTGTCAACCAAAGCTTGAGAATGCCTACCGTCTTGGATTCGTCCTAGGGTCAATATCATGCGGAGCGCAGCCACCAAAAAGTGTGGGTCTAAAACAGATTGTATAGTACGATAGTCAATCTCAAAACGTGTCGTCCTTACCGTTCACCTCCAATACATGGCAGAGTCTTGCCACTGTGGACCTCTGGGGTTGGGCCTGAAGCTTCCCGATTATAAATCCTCGAGTAGTTCCTGATGAATCATTGTCAAAACCACAAGATTTATGATGATCACCAAATGCACCACACTGTAACAAGGCATGCAAGCCCTTGATCACCTGTATGAAATTCTTCTCCCGTTGTCCAGGAGTGAGCACGCTTCCTTTGGCCGTGGTAGTGATGGTCAAATCGACCAAATTCACAAAAATTTCCAAGACTTCTCGGGTAAGGATGCGTTCTTGCAAATCCCCATGCCGTATCAGGGAATTCAAGAGAGCAACCGCTGTGAGCTTATATCGATGCTGGTATTCTGCCCAAATGCTACTGAGGCATTCCTTCGCATCCTCGAATGCCTTGTCTGAAGGCTTCTTGTAAGGTTGCGCAGGATCCTGCAAGTTTTCACTGGCTGCAACGGAATACCATACATCATGGACATCCAAGAGACAAGGGCAATAGACTCACAAGCTTCGTAGTAGGCGACAATGGCAACAAGCCTAACATGCGGGGCATAATTACGGTCCTCAATGATTGTCATGAACATTTCTTGCCAGTTAGATATTTTTCTGACGTGTTTCTTCCCCTCATCTGAAGGCAGCGGAAGAGTGATTGTTATCTGCATCAAAAGGAGAAAACTTACTGTACTGCAGCATGAATAGCAATTTCTCGAGACATTCCGGTGCACCTAGTCGACGTTGGCTCAACGAGTCCACTAACTGTTGTGCTTCCATATCGCTGAACAGATCTGTCTCCCAGAAAAGTCTATCCAGCTGTGCGTTGTCAGGAGCTCCATACATCATAGACATGTCGAAGCCTCTTGCTGATGTTGCTAGTGGTCTATACATGTTCGCGCACAAAATTGACGCATGGACCTTCTGATGGGGCATGATAAGGCGTGGCTTCGATCGATGCATGCTACAGAGGACGAAGTTAACATCAAGGGACAGTGAACCGGTACAAACCTCACCGCTGAGCTTCCTTCAGAGAACGACCATAGAATACTTGTTGCTTCATGGTGATGTATTCGGGGATATGCCACAAAGCCCTCATTGAATTTTTGGTGCCAAAGTCAATATCATCTGGCCCCCATGTAACATATGTCGGGCGCAACTTGAGACCGCATTTGGCCGCTTCTCGATGCATCCACAACAAAGAGACGTTCCCGGCATGATGGATCTTGCCCCTGTCCAAACCACCTCTTAAAGAAATTCATCAGTGTGACGACAAATGCAGTTCGAGAAGTGGTACCCACACGTCCGAATGGCTACCGGCAAACCAGACTTCCTTGATATCACTAGTACCCTGGTCGCTGCCAGATGAACGAGCACGCCGAATGTTGAGCGGGTCATCAATGATGTTAAGGCTAGTCTCTCGAAAATACTCTGGCATAAATTTGACTCTACACTCATCCAGAGCAAGCGCGTGTCGGATAAAATGCGCAGTTGACGACATTGGAAGGGACACATCCCCTCTACTAAGCCCCACAGAGGAGACCGTATCCCTAAAGCAGCATCAGTTCTGGCCATCGTTCAACCGTGCAAAGATTTACCATACTCCGATGAAATGAATTATCAAATCGTTGCCCCAGCAAAATGTTTTCTTGAAATTCCTAGCGATATACCTCGCTTCAGGCGTCCCCGATTGAATTTCTTTGTAGTGACCATAGGCCCTACGGTAGCCTCTGCCAAGGATGTCCGAGTCACCAGACAGCCACTCACCTGTCGATCTGTCCCTCCGTTCGTGTCCTTATCAATCCGACCTGATTATGACACGCGTTCAAGTCTATAGGATGACTAAAGCAAGCACTTGGATTCATACCTCGTGTATCATCCCTGCAAGAGCTCGGACTTGATATGCACCTCGTGAGAACCCTAAGACAGTATCATTAACTTGTTCAAGCTGCGAAGAGCTCGAAGTACCAAAGAGAAATATGTCATCCCCCTTTTCGTATTTTTCTGCTAGCCAACCATACGCTTCTTTAATATTTTTGTCCACACTCCTGTCGTCAAATGTTCACTTGTGAAGCAAAGTAGGTGCACATAATAGAGATGCGAACCACGCAACCGCCATATCTAATATGTCGGAGACCATTTCCTTCATACGCGTACCAATTCCACTGGAATAATGCACGAGTTGCTTTTTGCAGGGCAATTCCAGATCGACAGCTTCGCATAGTTTCGCCACATTGGTATGCTGGCCATAGTAGTGAGCCCAAACTAAGGCGCTAGACGCTGAGACGAAACAATTACACTCCTGCCGAATTGATTAGATGTGCCGTCAATGCACACGATAAGGTTCTTGCTAGTCACACTGCTCGTGCGGCGGCTTGTGGGACTGCTTGGACCGGGGCTGCTGCGGAGCTGAGTCGAGTCCGAGGTCGAGTCAGTTTGGATGCCTGCCGATTTCTTGGCACGCTCGACAGTAGAGGTGGAGGTATTAGTGGTGTCTTTGTCTGTAACCATGACAGGAGTTAAGCTGAGGTACAGAGCTCAAGAAAGGCGGAAGTAAGCGCCGTGTAGTTGGGATGGAATAATACTAGAGATGAGCACAAGGATCCACGACTACAACACCTTGTAGCTGGGTTCAGACGCAATGCCTTGAGGCTTAAGGCGGCGACCAAACAACGCACTGACGGCAACGTGTGCAATCTATATTTCGACACGCCAGCACGCGCGGTGAGATAAGAAAGTAAAATAAGCGCTGCCTCTGGCCTCAGCGGTTTTTCGACGAGCTGGGAGAATGTCATATACATCATTTCAACTGCTCTTAGAAAAAGAACTTATCTGCACCAACTAGGATGAGAGCCAAAATCAATCATACTACCGTGCATCCTGGTCCAATGGAACGCGTCACCGGCAGTAGTAGTTAGCGCCCGACATAGATTACGATCAAATATGGATACATATCGCGCCCAAATGAGGAGAACATTCCTCGATACCCTGCGAAAAGGGTTTAGTCGTGATTGAGTTTACCTTTAACTTGACAAGGTTTCTGCCGCACCCAAAATTCTGTGGGAAATTTTGACACGCTCCATACTTCAACGTATTTTACTCACTCATAACACGCGCCCACCGTTTCTGGCAATGTGCACTGCAGCATTGCCTCACGATGTGGACAGTACGCCCCCGCCAACCAGGCTTGTTCGCTCGTCCTCGCCCTCCACACCTTGCGCGCCACTTGTGCTTCCTCCCCTCGCTCTCTTCCTCTTGCTCTCCCTCACCCTCGCTCTCCCTACACGCTCACACCAATGTATGGCGCGAACGCCGCGGGGTCGTGTCGTCGCAATATGATCGCGCAGAGTCACGCACTGACGATGTGACCACATCCAACGTGACGACTGACCTGATAGCGTGTCATCACCGACGCCAGACACGACGACGACGCCGCAATGGCGTTCTGGGCAGCTTTACCTCTCGATGAAAGGTCTTCTAGGTAAAGTACGTTTGGCCGGGATGGCATGCATTGTCTATAGCTTCGATATTCCCTTTTTGCCGTATTGTACCACCTTTGTCAGAACCTGTCAGAACATGCCCTGCCGAGGGTCCGAAAGATCTTGTCTGCTCAAATCACGCGCGCCTCCACGCCTTGTTCACGGTCTCGCCTTTTGTCTGCGCGCTCTTTTTTCGTGGTCGACAATCCCTCGATGTCTCGTAGCTCGTCTCGGTCTTGTCTCGTCGTAACGTATAAGTAGTGGACGCGCGTCGCGGTCCTGCTGTATTCTTTATCTTTTGTCTTGGTATTCAACTTCACTTGCTTTCATTACCGCCTATTTTGAGTTGTGGTTTGCGAGGCCCTGACACCTTGCGCTTCAGGACTGGCGGGAGTGTGACAAGCGTCCGGATGGCAATGATGGTGTCGAATTATTTTTTCGACGTCACTCCCGACATCCATGAATTGGTGAACTGAATCTACATGCGGCGGGCACGGACTCGTGAAACTTGTCCTGAGTCCAGACCGTTCTTAAGTAGCGATTGATGTTTCGGACACCGCGCGGCCTGGACCTAAGTACCGGAAGCGGACATTGGATGGTAGCGATAACGACTCCTGCCTTCGGTGACAGAGGCTTCTTCCCCCACCTCGACCTTCGTTTCGATTCTCAGTTCCACAGTTCTTCACTGATCATACTCTCTCCAGAGATGGCGACAGAAGGTACAAGCGGCTACGAAAGTATCCGAGCGAAATTTGGGCGTTTCAGGGTCCTTATCATCGGGCGGGCGAACGCTGGCAAGACGACCATCCTCCGTGCGATCTGCGATACTATTGAGAACCCAGAGATTTACGATGGAAAGGGAAACAAGGTGTGGTTCTGGCTGGATAGTCAGTGGTGGAACATTAATCGGTGTAACTAGATCGATCTGAGTCAAGTCGAGGGATCCATGGAGGTGGGTGTTGCTGCATATCAGGCGAGTTGTGAGATACGTTATGACGAACCCACGTTAGCGAAGGATCCACAACATCGAGAACGAGCTGATCTTCCGGGGCAACAATAATTTTGTCTTTCATGACTCGCGGGGCTTCGAGGCTGGTGGTGTAGACGAATTTCAGCAACTGAAAAAGTTTATTTCTGATCGTGCAACGACCACTATTCTCAAGAAACGTATCCATGCAATCTGGTAATACATAGAGCCGTGTGGTGGACTATTGACTGACCACTACTATGACATATGCTGGACAGGTACTGTATCCCAATGGACAAACTTAGCCGAGCAATCCAGCGTGCCGAGGAAATGTTTTTTGATGAATGTGATACTAGAGATAGTGAGTTTGTTTTTGTTGCAGTCTTTGCAAATTTACTATCAGTGACATATCCAGTTCCTGTTATTGTGTTGTTCACCAAATTTGATGCACTATTGATGGTAGCCATGTCTAAACTAACAGGCGTTGATCGAAGGCTACCACTAGAGGAGAAGAAGGCTAAGGCACACTCACTCATTGATGAAATTTTTGAACATGCTAATATATGGGGTCGTCTCTGTCAACTGAAGTATGCTCCAAAATACAGTGTTCAGACTGGAGGTATTTATTGTGCTTTCTTATGCTTGGTTCAGTGCCATTTATGAGATTTGCATGCATGGAAGGAATGCACAACTCCAATGAAGGGTGTAATATCCTGCTAGAAACTACAGCAAGAGCACTGAATAAGGAAACTTTGCAACTGCTACTTGTCTCTTACCAGAAAGCAAACATGGCAAATTGTATTCATTATGCAGTTCAAGAGTGAGTGATCCAATCTCATAAAGAATGATGCTTATATATAATAAAGCATGGTGGACATTGTCAATGGGATGTATAAATCCTCACTCCCCCTATACAACATGAATGGCACAGAGTTTCAAAGGCTGGCAAGATGGTTTCCACATATTTTGGTAAGATGAATTTTTTGTTGGATAAATTATATATGTGCCTAAATCCTTTAATAATTCATTTCCTGGTAACTATAGTCTGTGAGTTGAAGCTTTCACAATGCTAATACTATATTCATTTGTTCATGGTGCCTTGGAACTTGCATGTAAAACCATAGGATGTCAGTTGTGCTTTTTTTTGTCATTGGAAAAATCACAATGCTGATATCTGCTTGTCAAATTCTTATCCTGGTTTGGATCCAACAGACTGTAAGTTGTACTGCATTGTGGGATATCATAGTGTTGATACTGATGATTCCATGTGTTGTCTAGCAAAGTGTGAGTTTTGGATTTTCCTAAGAGTGATAATGCTGAACATTGCATAATTACATGTTCATTATATTGTCTTTAAAATGGTAGCTGGTAAGTTGATGGCTTTTAATATATTTCAAAATGGCCAATTTTCTCTTTACATTAGGCAATGAGAATGAATCAGGTATATTGACCAATCATTCTGTTATCTCTGTATCTCACATGGAGGCAGATTATGCAAAATAGTGTTGGTAAATTTTATTATTATCAAAAATAAGGTTTTATTAGTAAACTGTACTTCTATGTAGACATACTGCTCATTCTAGAACACTCCTTCTACCTTTTTCATCAACATGATCCTCAGCCAGTGCTATCTGCTGCTCAAAAGTACAAAGCATCAGAAAATGCATCCAAAGTCAGATTAGCCATGAAGGATATCTTCAAGCAGTATCCCCAAGCATCCAACAGTGAGAAGGTAGACATGATCACAAGTGTGATTCTTCAGCATAGGATGGGTATGTAAAGAGATCTTATAGTAATATGTTGCTTATGAACTACTTACTATAAATTTCAGTGACTGAATAGAATCACCTCCCCCAAGAGTCACAACATTAGGTTGTTTAAGGAAAGGAGAAATGGATGGAAATGGATAAAATAAGAATGGCTCAAGGAATACTTACTAGATATTTGACAAATTCTGAGTGGAGTTGATGTACTGTTTCCTTGAATTCACTACCTGGCAGTATTGGCAATGAATATTAGTTTTTGTTCCAAAAAGATATGCAATAACATAGCTGATTCTGAGCTGAATCATGTCCTCCCAATAGCACCTACATACTATAATCCAGTAGCACTATATATTCATTCCATGCAGGATATTTATGGTAGGTGTCATGATGTCATCCCAATCATAGTCCCATAGTAGTAACTGAACACTGTGGGGGATTCCGCACTACACTCTTATCAGAACAAGGTGAGAATATGATGCATATACTGGCTTGCACTCACCATCACATGAGCTCAGAGGTCCAAATACTCGACTTTGATTGCCTTACACATGGCATAGCAAGCATTATGCACTCATTATCTACTATGTTAAGCCAGCATAGATACATATGCAACTACGTCCCATCCATTGATCCCAACCAAGTGCCCCCGAGCCTATCAACTATGCTCGGTGCAACAAACATACGTTCTCGACCGCCAGTAGTTCACTCTCCCTAAACCTAAACCGCACACATACCACACCTGGCCTCGCCACGCGCACCCACCCCCTCCCGCGCCGCTCCCGCTCGAGCACCAAGCACATGTGCG
>JBBPPG010000513.1:0-22031 GCA_038091855.1 Leccinellum luteum
CAGAGTCAATGCTGAGTGCAGAAGTAATTGTCGAAGTGGCCATTTTTGCGCTGCACGCCCTAAATTAGCATGGGCGTGACGTCGTGACGTGTCGCATGTATGTAACGTCACCGGTGACACACAGGTGACATTCAAACTTGAAAGTCCTCCGCATGCCAGTGCTACCGTCTTTTTCTCCCTTTTGCCGCACAAATCATGATTCATGGATGGTTTATAGAAGGCTCGGCGTCGTGCAGTAATATGTGATATACTGCATACTCTTGCTGATGAAATGCGATGTAGCCCCCACCGCAGTATAAGTAATTCACATCAAGGCTGCTGTACCGCCTTCGACATTCGGGGATATGAAAACAGAAATATTTTCTTTTTCATCCTTCCGTTCGATCCTACAGGTGCCTGCATCTTCATGTCTTTATCCGACAGAACTACGGTGCTCATCGTGGGTGCTGGTCCAACCGGACTTGCCACCGCCCTCTCGCTTGCCCACCATGGCTTTCATGATTTTATTATTGTCGATGCTCTACCTCAAGGGAGAAATATTTCCCGATCCATGATGTGCCATGCCTCCGCTCTCGAGGTCTGTTTTGTTCCTGATCTTTTTTTGTCTTTTCTCGTGTCTAAGCCTTGAACAGGCACTCGACACAATAGGTTGTGGGGATGACATCGTGTCTCAGGGCCTCAAATCTACTTCGTTCGATGTCGAAACTCGTAGTACAAGGCTTTGTAGTCTTCATTCAGAGAGTCTCAGGCCGTACACTCGACACCCATACTATCTCACCATCACCCAGAACGTTACTGAACGTGCACTCGAGAAGAGGCTGGCTAGTTCCAGTGTCATCATTCGTCGACCTCTGACGGTTGACGGGCTGGCGTGCAATGCACAGAACCCTCAGTACAGCGACGTCGCGTTCGAAGATGGCAAAGTCATCACAGCCAAGTATGTCATCGGTGCCGATGGTGTGCGGTCAGCCGTAAGTTCCTTTTGCTTCACTCGCGGGGCGACATTTCCCTTATTAGATGTAGATCCGCACTATGGCTGGCATAGGTTTCTCTGATCCAACGTTCATCCAGGGAGACGAAGAGGACAATCTCGCACAAATGATTATTGCTGATGTTACGTTCGACAACGCGGACGCGGACGACCCCTCGCCGAAGGCCATATTGTCTCCGAACGGCTCTTTTTATCTCTTTCCCCTGCCGTCTTCATTCAACCAGTCTCTTGACGCCAATGATCAGGTTCCCATTTCTGAGAGAGCATACCGCGTTGCGTGCGGTGTACCTCTGGCAGAAGGTGAAATTCCCCGCTCGCCTTCCAAGGAATACATCCAGAACCTTGTCGACCGATTCGGACCGTACCGCCTTTCATCGGACTCCACCGTGAACCCTAACTCGAAACCGACGCAAATCAAACAAGTTGTTTGGTCTTCGCGTTTCCGTAACCGTGCATCTGTCGCTGACACTACTTTCGTCCGTCTTGGGACCGGGGGGTCAGGAGACGGTGGTGCTGTCCTTCTCGTCGGTGATGCCGCTCACGTCCATTCCCCTGCTGGTGGGCAAGGGATGAATCTTGGCTTGCGCGATGGTGTCTTCCTCGGGGAAGTGCTGACGAGGCATATCCGCGCTACCGAGACTAAGCCACTCTCGGATGCGGACGCGATTCTTCACGAATTCGCTGCGGTGCGACGTGTACGTGCGGTTCAAGTGATCAAGCTCACGAAGCGCATTCTGGCGCTTGAGGGGATGAATTATCGAGAGAAGATGGCTTGGTGGTTCCCGATTGACTCTGAGACGTTTCGGAAGTGGGTATTTTGGATGTTTGACCGTATCCCATTCGTTGTGAGCAACATGGTTTGGGAGACAAGTGGCTTAGGTAGCATGTAGGATAAATGACGCTTATCTCGCACCCTGCACCCCGCATCTCTCATTCTCATCCTTAACAAGTAACTCTATATGTCAAAAATCGTTATTATGAACTTATCCGACCAACCCACGGTGTCGTCGAGAAAACTTGTTCGAAGTTGCATTCAATGAACCTTGAGCATACAATTTTTACTCATAGTACAAACAGCTATTCCTACAGACATGTCTGATAGACGAGGTGTAGTTCCCTCAAAATGCATCTCGCGTACCCAAAAAAGATGCCGTTACAAGTTACAACATGTTCGAACGTTCGAAGAGAATGAAGGAAAAGCCATCAAAACCTATATGATAAGAGAGAAACATGAAAGTATCATAGGCTCTGGACATTTCGGGATGAGAAGATTTTTAAAAAGTAACATATCATCGGGTGGTCGATGTACAGACAAACCATAACTTGAATGTTGGAGAGCGACTGCAACCTTGGCTCTCCGAGTCTGAGCCTAGCTGCGGCGTTGGCCGACGTCTAAATTACTCTTGACGGGAGCGCATAGATACACAGGTAAACACCGCGACTTCAGCCAGTGCGTGTCTCGCGCTCAACCTCCCTCACGTGTCTGAGCTAGGCAACCCAGGTGGACGCGTGAGATCGTCCTCGTGACGATAGCTGGGGAGTTGCTGATAATTCTAGCCTCCTTCATCTTCTCCCCAACCGCTTCAAGAAGCCGACATCGCGGAAGCTCATTCATGCATGGAATTCAAGTTACCGCGGGAAGTCTTCTACATCCAAGCAATTCCCGAGATGAGGTTATTGTCCTTTTACAAGGAGGAGGAGAGACGAGACAACTAACTAGAATAGCTAGCTGCTCGGACCAAGCAATCAAAATTAGAACGTCGACCACCTGCATCTTGCGGCAAATGCCATGTGCCACCTGGAGCGCCCCGGATTTGCAGTATAATTAACATCAGGGCCCGTAATACTGCTTTGGTCCTCAGGCCTCGAGGGTCTGGTCGGCATCCAAGGGGATTTCGTGAGTTTTTCAACGCCATCCTTTATCTCAATGCTAATCATCTTCACATTCCAGCCTTTACCGTGTACACCCTCGACTCGGACTACACTACATTCTAAAACCGCGGCGATAATGGCTCCTAGGGTGCCACGGGCCGCTCTATTATATTTGGCACTCGAGCCTGACAGTCATTGAAAGGAACATTTTGAACCAGGGACGGCGATGTTTCAATTCCGTTGCCCAAAGCATTGGCGTACCATAAGCGCCCAAACTACGTTGCACTCTACTCTTTTCTTCCATACTGCAAGGAGGCACACTTTCGACTACTGTGATTGGCAAGTTTCAGAACAATGACTTCTAAGGATACAGCTGTGAGATGGATTTAGTGTGTAGGTTCAAATCGGTCATACTAACCTGACACTACCTAGGTACCTGCATCGCGCAGCTTCGGAGAGCTCATCGCCTTGGCAGACGAGAAGTTCTCCCTGTATCAGCAGACCTCCGATCGAGGGATGCTCGACCTCGCCGTAGGTCATTATAGTGCAGCTTTTGACCTCGGCCCAGCTCCAGACAACACAGTCGACTATGCAACCGCGTTCATCCGCTTTCAGCGTACACTCCTCTTACGCGGAGAAGTGCAGGGCGACAATGCCATCGCAAACAGATACGTGGACAACGCTGTCCAGTTTACACCGCCTATGCACCATTTACGTCCAGTCCTATTGTCTATCCAAGCAGCATCGTATCTGAAACGATACCAACAAAGCAAGGATACTGCAGATCTTCACTTGGCGGTCGGAATATACAGGACTGTTGTGGACACCATCCCCACTACTCACCCTCAGCGTGTACACTTGCAGATGCAGTATGCTTCCGCCCTCCACACGAGGTATACGGCTCTACGAGATGAAGCCGACCTTGATGTTTCTATTCAACAATTCTGGACGGTGCTAGACGGTTGTCCTGACGACTTGTTCGTTACTGCTCGATGGTCTCTTGCAATGGCGCTCGACTCTCGTTATCAATTACGCTACGATATCCAAGACATTGATTTTGCGGTTCAAGCTTATGCCACTGTGGTTGACATGCTACAACAACAACCAAAGGAGTATCTGTTTACCTGCGCAAGATATGCCGCGGCATTGGAGGCTCGGTGGCATCGCAAAGCGGATCTTGATGACCTCCATATCGCCCTTAGGTACTGCGAAATCGTCGTCGGGAGATGCCCACCTAGTCACGAGCATTATGTGACTGTGGTGTTCTACTACTCGTCTTTGCTCGTCGCTCGCTCGCAACAGCAGGAGTCCATCCAGGACGCTGACACAGCAATTCAATGTCTTCGCAACGCCATAGCTCTCTGCCCTGCAGACGAGCCGAAGCGACCAACGCTGTTCAGTAACCTCGGATATTGCCTGACGATCCGTTTCCTGCACCGTGGCGATGCTACGGATCTAGAAAGCGCAGTGGAGAATTGTTATGCTGCCCTGTCCTTGGGGACTTCTCTGGATGCTGGCGTTCGTGCTGGTAACATGAACCGACTCGCTCTCGCCCTTTTCACGCGTTTCCAGCTGCAAGGAGATACGACGGACTCTATTGATGCCAAGAACATCCTCCAGCAGGCGTTCGAACTATGCCCTTCCCCTCATTCCAATCGCCTCCCCATCCTCAACAACTACGCTCGTATACTGGCAAAGTTGGGAAGGGAATATTCAAAGCTCTACAACGTTGCTCTTTCCATCAAACACTTTGATCTTTCCATCAAATACTTTTATGAAGCACTCGACCTTTGCTACGCTTCGGCCCGTTCCGTCGTTCTCACCAATTTAGGTGCCGCACTTCTTCATCGCCACTCACTAACAGGCGAGTTGTCTGACATCGAGGTCTCCTTTTCGCTCACGAAAGCGGCTCTGGAGTTGCAATCAGAGGACTATTCACTTCGTGGATTGACGTTCCTAATCCAAGCCAAAGCCGTGATCGCCATATTTCCCCATAAATACACCATCGTCGACACCGAGATCGCACTGGACATTCTTCGTGCTGCGGATGATACGTTCACTGCCGGACAACCTTTGCTCATAGAGACATACAGAGAACTCTCCCGCGTGTATTCCCTGCGGCATTCCATCACGCACGACGATGGTGATCTGGAGGAGGCGTTCAAATACAGGATAGCGGCTGCACAATATCATAACGGAGGTACGGAGGTCCAGTTCGAGACAGCCATGGATTGGGTGGAAAACGGAGAAAAGTTTAACCATCCATCTCTGCCGGACGCGTACAGGTCTGCCATACGCATCCTGGATTTGCATCTTGTCCTCAAACCCTCCCGGAACCTCCGACATAATATCATTCAGTCGCGCGCGTTGTCGATCTGTGCAGATGCGATGTCTTGTGCGCTCAGACGCCACGACGTCGTTGGTGCGGTGGAGATGTTCGAGCACAGTCGGGGCCTGTTTTGGACCCATATGGCGCGTTTGCGGACCCCGCTCGACGAGTTGCGGGAAAGTGGACCGGGCGGTCGAGATCTGGCCGACGAATTCGATAGTCTGAGTCGTCAGCTGGAAACACCGATGACCTTGGGCGACGACGGAGAAAACGGGCAAAGATTTAGACGCATTCAGAGGGATTGGAACGCCGTGGTCGACAAGATACGGTCTGTCGACGGTTTCGGCAAGTTTTTGCTACCGCCTTCGTATGAGGATCTCCGAGCTGCCGCGATCGGGGGTCCGGTGATCATCCTCAACGCTAGTCAGTATTCGTGCGACGCGATAATTGTGCTCGCAGACACAGAACCGGTTCACGTTGGCTTCCCGGAAGTTACCGTTACCGAGCTTAAGAAGATGTCGGATGATTTCCAGCTTTACAAACGGAATCTGCGCCAACCTCTAAATGACAAGGAGAAGGCGAACGATGAAAGGGCACTGCTTGTCGTGCTGCGTGATCTATGGAACGATGTCATCTGTGAGGTAGTTCGCCGTCTCGAACCCCACGTGCTGAGGAATTCGCGAATCTGGTGGTGCCCGACCGGTTTGTTCACAACGCTCCCGATACATGCAGCGAGCCCGTATCGCAAAGGTGGACTTTCGGACATATATGTACACCCCCACGCTTTCCGCCCTCATTCGCGGCCGAAAGAGGCAGAATAACGCACAGCAGGGTGCGGTGCCTCGTTTCGTGTCCATCGGACAACCAAATTCGGCTGGATTCCCGGAATTGCCCTCCGTTCGCCAAGAGCTCGACTTAGTCCGCCAGCTCCTGCCTGAAGCAGTCCAGCTTACCGAGCTCACGGACAAGGCGGCGACGCGCGAAGCGGTTTTGTCTGCGTTGAGCACGCATACGTACACACACCTCGCCTGCCATGGGAAACAAGAACCCAAGGACCCCTACCTCTCCTACTTTGCGATGGGTGATGGCCACCTGACATTGCTCGACATCATCCGGGGCCATCAAGCGGGCCACGAGACCGAGTTTGCGTTCTTGTCCGCATGCCAGACGGCGACGGGCGACAATAAGGTGCGGGAAGAGGTGCTTCACCTCGCTGCGGCGTTGCAGTTTGCCGGCGCGCGGAACGTCGTCGGGACGATGTGGTCAGTGGACGACGAGGCTGTCACTCTTATTGTAGAGGCGTTTTATCGTGCGATGGTGAACAAGGAGGGGGTATTTGATCCATCTCGTGCTGCAGAGGCTCTGATAGCGGCTACGAGGGCGACCAAGAATCGTATACCCGTGGACCAGCGAATGGTATTCATACATATCGGGGTCTGAGATGGTGATGCTTGTATACTATTTTCTCGAACTCGAAACTTGATTATCTTAGCGGTCTAGTAGGGTCATCGCTATCGACATCGCTGGAAAGAACGGAAGCGTGAGTGACTTGCTGGAAGCACATTGGAGGAGACGAGAAAGGACAGACTCGGTGGACGGTGCACAAAGAACAAACTGAACGAGGTTGATATGATGACATAAATATTTGTCAGTGCTTTGATCATAACTATCATAGTATGACATCATCTCAAAGTCTTGAAGATGCCACTGCTTGACGGTTTGGACAGCCTCAGGAAGGAAGCAAAGGTAAGTACTGTCGCCCTTGTGATACTAGGACATACTCCACTGAACTGTAAGTTGCCGTTCGATTGACTCTTCAGAATCATAGTAGATTTGGTTCCGACGGTCCTATAGACTCCGGGCGGGCGACTCCCGTCGGAGTCTCCGAGTCTGAACTGCGGTCACAACAATCTCCCCAACATAAAGGGTGGCATATATCCCAAAGGATATATTACTTTCGTTTCGGTCGCTTTCACTGGCAGATGCAATGAGATGACTGATTCAGAGCTAACCCAGCCTTCGCCACTGGCACTTTTAAATAGCTAATTTCACCAATCGGCTGTTGCTGCATGGCTTTCTTCTCACCGTCCACACTAGCATCAGTTTACCTTTGGGTCGCATCCAGTATCGTTGTCGTGATTATCAAGGTTGCCCTAGACAATGTGCTATCGCTACGCACAGCATTTGCAAAGATAAAGTACGCCTGTAGTATTTTCGTTCAAATGTGTGTCTGACAGTGCCCTTTGGCTTTGCGTAGGGACTATCCAGGCCGCCAATTGCTATGGATTAATCCGTTTAGCCCCAAAGCTCTAATGCTAGGTCCTATATTCCCAAGGCCGAGTATGGGTGGCTACATGGGGGCCAAATTTTCATGTATGAGCTGTCTCCCTTCCTACTATCATCGCAATCCGAATCGACCTTTTACCAGTCCACAAGAAATTTGGAGCTACGTCTTTTGCGTCCGCCACACTTTCAGCAGCTTGGCTGCACTTCTGGCTGGGAGATGCCGAGGCTATAAGGATTGTAACCTCTGATAGACACACTTTTCAAAAGGACATTGCTCAGTACGAGATCCTCAACATTTTTGGACAAAATCTCGTAAGTTCGGAAGGATCGGACTGGAAGCGTCATCGTTTAGTCGCCATGTCAGCCTTCAACGAGGTGAGTTGTCTTACATTACTCGATTCATCCCGTTTGTTTAAGTTCAGTGATATCTAGGCAAATGTTGCACTGGTCTGGGCAGAAACGATGCGTGTGGTAAACGAATGGTTCGAACAGCTCGACGCTACCGGTTCTGTTATTCCTATGGATATCACACAACCCATGACCCAGGTGCGAGATGCAATCCAAGCATCTATAGTTCCAGGTTCAAACCAGATTCAGGTGACACTCTTGGTCATTGCTTCCGCTGGTTTCGGTACAAGGTTCTCCTTGACTGCTGATTCGTCGGCGGAGCCGCCTCCCGGCTGCAAACTTACATTTCAATCCGCGGTCATGGACTCAGTCAACAATGTTGTCTTCAGAGCCATCGTCCCCAAGTGGTTTTACCTGTTCTCGCGGCTGATCAAAGTGCCTTATCTTTCCTCTCGCGCACTGACAGCGCAGCTTGCTTTTGACGATTTACGAATCCACATGCTCGATCTAGTCGCCACTGTCCGTGCTGAAGTCATCTCTGGCAAACGCTCAGGTGCTACGGGCGCAGCACTGTTGTGGAACCTCGTCGAGGCTAACATGAACCAGGACGGGGACTCGAAGAGGCTCACTGAGGCAGAACTTCTATCTAATATATTTGTGAGGATGCAATTTGCACTGATTCTGTATTGCTCAAACACCGCTCTGCATTAGACTTTCCTTCTTGCTGGACACGGTCAGTCAATGATGTCCGGGAATGTCTATGCCACTCGGAAGCTGATATCCTGCCGCAGAGACCTCTGCTCATACACTCTCCTTCGCATTTGTATTGTTAGCCATTTTCCCGGACTGTCAGCAGAGGCTGTATGAAGAGGTTATCCGCGTGTGGCCAGAAGATGTGCCTGTTACACGGTTGACGACAGTGAGCATCGACTACGCGTCTATGAACAAGTTGACAACCAGAATACGAACAGGACCACAAGGACCACATGGAAAAACTTGTGAGATTTCCTTTTTTTTTTTTTTTCGTTCGTCGCATCGGCCCGTTTACTCACTAACATTTACCTGGTGAAGGAATATACTTTAGCATGCATACGCGAAACACTTCGCTTGTTCCCTCCCGCAGCCCGCACGCCAAAAGTTGTGCGCACAGATACCGTCCTACCGGGCACTTATTTCATCCCTGGATCAGAGGGCAAATCGTCTGTCGAAACAGGCAAGTTTTCGATGGCCATTCCGAAGGGGAGCGTCGTTTGCATAGATATGTGGGCAATGCACCTGAACAGTGAGTCATCCTCCTCCCGGCAGAGATTTCTAGCGCTGATCTCGCCTCGCAGCTCTATACTGGGGAGAAGATGCTGAAGAGTTCCGGCCCGAACGCTTCATTGACACCGAATCTTACCAGTGGCCGAGAAACGCATGTGAGCCGTGACAGTTTCCATTGATGACCAACGTGTTTGTGACTGTGTTTCATCCAGTCATGCCGTTCTCGGGCGGTCCGAGAGCATGTATAGGTCAACGATTTGCGACCGCTGAAATGATCGGTATCCTTGCGAGCGTCGTGCGTCGATACCGGATACTAGTTCCGGACGACCTCGTGACGAAGCCCTTGGAGAAGCAGAAAGAGGCATTGCTATCGTGGACGTCCGGCATCACAACGACTCCGTTGAACGCTCGCGTTCAGCTGTCCCGGCGAACCTAGAAACATTGCCGTTTTGCTTGTTTCCCCCACTTATCAAGACTCTGTACCCTGTATCGAATCAGCCTATCCAAGTATGCATATTATACATACACCCGAAAAAAGAGATTCATCGGACCTAGAGACAACCTCCGACTGTTCATGTTGCCGAATTCGACTGACCAGAGCCAAACAATCAAAGTAGTCACGGGGCCGTAGGTGGCATGACCCCAAGTCAATCATCCTTGCCTTGAAAGTACGACCGTCCACCGATTGTCCTTCCGTGAGTATAACGATTTCGTGTTTCAAAAGTATGAATGGGCCACCCTTGGTGAATCCGCGTTTGCGAGCTTCCACTTCACCGTCTATTTGGTCCAATTCCTGGTCGGCAATCGTAACTGACTCAAAGGCACTTGAAGAAACATGGCGCCTACCACGCCCAGCGACCTCGAAGTTCGCGAATACATCATCACTCGCCATGCCATCTATATAGAGTGCTGTGATGAGCTTGTGGTATTCAGCAGCATCTACCATCATGTGTAAGCGGTAACATGAACCGACTCGCTCTTGCCCTTCACGCGTTTCCAACTGCAGGGAGATAAGACGGACTCTGATGTCAGGAGCTTCCTTCCCCTCATTACAATTGCGCCACTTTTTGAACTCGAAACTTGGTGATTTGATATATTTCGGACGTGAGATATTGCATTGGTGATGGCAAAACTAGATGAGGTGGTTCCAAGCTGGCTGAAACGAAAATGATTGCTGGCTTGATCATCGCAAAAGAAAGGGATACAAAAGTGATGAGAACAATGCTGTCACCGTTTACTCCTGGCCGCGATTCTTTTGCTCTTTCCTGGGCGTTTACTCTGACCACCTGTGCGCTTGGCCCCTGCTGTCCGTTTGCCTCCGACCACATGTTTGCCTTTCGGCGGACCGCTTCGCTTACTGGCGCCAGCCTGATTTCTTGAGCGTTTAGCGGCAGGGCGGTCAGAGATGGCGTCCTCGACTGCGACATCGAAAGCATCTCCGTCATTGTCCTGGTTATCGAGTGGCCCTTTGCGTTCTGCACGACGTACGTGAGCCATTCGTACGTCTGCTCAGAAAAAAACGCCGTCTGCCTTACTTCGCTTGAGCGACTTGAGTCGCTCGTCCATCTCCTTCTTTCCCTTTTCTCTCTCGCGCTGTTTCTCGAGCTGTACTTGCTTTCCAAACTTTTTGGCTGCGCGTTCCTTGCGTTTTTCTTCTGATTTTTTGAATCCGGCGCGTTCGTCGAGCAGCCGAGAGCGGATGCGTTCCATGTGAGCGTCCGACTTGACCATTTCGGCAAAGTAATCCGAGGGGCGGGTAAATGGGAGGGAATGGGAGGCTGCGAGCTCGCGTGCGCGGTCTGCCGAGTAGAGTGCTTGTTTGTACCTGCGAGGGGTGTCAAAGGTATCGGATGAACGGTGTCTGTTTGCTCACAATGCGAGTTCACGATTCAGGTCGTCTTCGACGTCGACGTCGATGGTTTCTGGGTAATGGACGACGAGGGTTTCGGTCCATGGCAACGATGGGTCGAGCTGAATGGTCTCGCGTATTCGACAAAGGGCATCCTATCGTAAAAAGTAAACAAGTGAAGGAAAAAAGGTGGGGTCGAGAGGACACACGGTGTTGTCGATTTTGACTTTTCGTTTTGGTACGACATCTTCGTCAAGTTCGGCGTCCTCGATGGCGTCTTCGTCCAGGGCGATATCATCCTCCTCCTCCTCCTCCTCGCTCTCCTCCTCTTGGGTTTCTGGCTCGGGCTGCACGGCTTTTTCGATATTCTTGTTCTTCTGGCCCATGGCGTTTCGAGGTTGTGGTCGACTACCGGATAAGGAAGCTGTGAAATCTTTTTCGACTTGACCCCGACGCTCATAGATCAAAATGGTGAGGATAATTTAGCAGAGAGATCCTATCTCGTTGACTTTGTATGACACCCGACAGCGACCAATTCTATTGCAAGGCAAGTGCTACTTCGTGTGGCTCTCTCGCGAGTGAACTCAATCGGAATCTCAGGCCACGAGCGTTCTCTAACGCAGATAAAATTCAACACCGAGGGCGATCTCCTTTTTTCATGCTCAAAAGACCACATCATCAACGTCTGGTTCTCCCACAACGGCGAACGCCTGGGCACATACGACGGTCACAACGGGACAGTGTGGACGATCGATGTCGATTGTAAGCTCGAATCGCACTCTGGACGTCTTCTCCTGACTCTCACCACGTTCAGCACAATCCAGATATCTAGTTTCCGGGTCGGCGGACAACGAGCTACGGCTGTGGAACGTCTCGAACGGGAAATGTCTGTACGTCTGGGAGTTCCCGACTGCAGTAAAACGGGTCGCATTCAGCGACGACGACGAGAAGGTCGTTTGTATCACCGAACAACGCATGGGCCACCAGTGCGCCATTCGCGTTTTCAAGCTGAACCTTGACGGCGATGGAACTGACCGTTCGTCCTCTGATAACACGGCATTGCATCTCGTGGCTCACGTTTACCTTTCCTCTCTTTCTTTCTACAGAATCACGCGAACCGGAATACATGTTTAATCCCGTCGGCTCCAAAGCTACAGTGTGCGCGTTCACCTACACGCCCAATATCGTCCTTACCGGACACGAATCTGGCAAAGTCGCCCTGTTCGACGTCACTACTGGCACAGAAGTCGCAAACAACGAGCGCGCACACATGGATTCCGTGACCGATCTCCAGCTTTCACCAGATCGGACCTATTTCGTGACGAGCAGCAAAGACAAGACCGCACGGGTTTGCCTGGCATTTATTTTTGCCGGCCTCCGATTCTACTCATCATGTTAACAATTCTAGCTACACGATACCAAAACCCTGAGAGTGCTCAAGACATTTACTACAGAGACGCCGCTCAACAGTGCGGCACTTGCACCAAACAAGCCTTATGTGAGCACTAACTCCCTTTCACAACGCCGCCCGCTTAGAAATACAGATTCTACTCGGTGGAGGGCAAGAGGCGATGCAGGTCACGACGACGTCTATGCGGCAGGGAAAGTTCGAAACCCGTTTCTGGCACAAGGTATTCGAGGAGGAGGTTGGGCGGGTGAAGGGTCATTTCGGGCCCGTGAACACGTCAGTCTGCTTCTTGGACACGCATATATAATCTGCTGATCGTATGGTTAGCATCGCCGTTCACCCCGACGGCAGTTGTTATGCGTCCGGAAGCGAGGACGGTTTCGTGCGGGTCCATCACTTCGAGGAATCATATTTCCGAGCTAAACCCTATGGTGACTTGGAAATAGAGGATTAATTTGATGGTCTACATGTATATTATACATCCCATGGCGAGGGAATTGATCCCCGTTTGATCCCAGGTCCTGCCAGATTTTGATATCAAAACAAACATACGCAACATCGAAGCATTCACGGCGAACTTGATCCACTTAGACCCCAACGTGCACAAACGCGATCTGCTGTGCCAACGGCACCCCCCTCCCAACCCATTTTAGTGCCTCGTTGAGCGACCGTGCAGCGTCCGTACACTGCACTGGCCCGCCCGTCTTTAGGATGATCTCCTCGTAGAACACAGCAGCCACCCGCCGCATCACCTCGTCGTCTACCGGCCAAAGCGTCCCGATGACGCTGCGCACGCCCGAATACTGCAACATAGCAGCCAGATGCATCCGCTCTCCCGCCGCAGCGTCGTCCCCATCCCCATCCCGCTCCCCTGCACTACTGCACGTCCACCGACCAGCCACGAACGCGAACTCAGCATGCGGACCCCCCGTGGAGTAGTTGCAAACGTCTTTCAGCGACACCGCCGTGTTTCCGTGTCCGTCGGTCGTGAAGTGGAATCCCGAGCGGCACGGTAGTGAGCGGTCCAGCGAGGCAGGACATGCGAGGTGTAGCCATGCCCCCGGCTCCCGGAGCGCGGCGAGGACGGACACTGCAGCCGTTGCCTCCGAGCAATCGAGGTGCTTGAAGGGGACGCCGGGCGGTATATGATTGCGTAGCGGGTCCAGCGCCTGAGCAGTCTTGCCGTTGCCATCTCCACCGTCGTGATATGCCGAACTACCAATGAGCACGATGCTAGCAGTAATAGCAACGGAGGTCGCTGTCGTGGTTGTCATGGTTGGGGCGGCGATCGTAATCTGGCTGGTCAAGGACTGCCTCCTCGGCTTTTTGCTCCTGAGAAAGCGTGGGACCATGGTCGCGCGGCGGGAGCGCTCGTGAGGGCCCTCGGCTCTGGCGCGGATCAGCGCCTGGAGCGTGGGTGTGTACGATGACACATAGAGCTGTGGTAGTCCCTGGCCGCCTTGGCGATAAGGACTTGCGGCGTGCAGGGGTATCGACGCGAACGGGCCACCGGGGCACCACCACAGACGGGAACCTGTGGGGACGAAGGGCTGCAGATAGTCCATGACCGGGCAGACGACGAGGTCCCAGAGATCCGATAGCAGATACTTGAGGGCTTCGTCATCCCCGCTACCTCCCTCGCCAGCTGTGGATTTACGAACGAGCTCCTGAAAACGCCTCGCCATCCTCGATACGTCCCAGTACGTCACTTGCAAAAGCGGAATGTGCGTAGGCATCTCACTGTGCAGCAAGACGAGGGCATCGCACCCCTGCGGGCTAGCGTTGAGGACGACGACCGGGCCTTCCGACCCCACCCCCTCCAACTCCGCAAAGGGCGTGAGTTTGAGAAAGGACTTGAAGCCCTCTACGCGCCGAATCTGCTCCACCACTACCTCTTTTTCCTTCATCAACTGTTTGGCGTCCTTGGAACCAGACTTGGCAGCCCTAGAGGCGCGCTCGAGCTGCAAAGAGAGCCGCTCAAAGGTGTTCGCCAGCGACGCTCCTTGCTTCCCCGTGAGCCGCAGCTCGCCCACGCAATTCTTGGCCCGCACTAGTTGCGACCACAGCACCGACCTCCCCGCTTCGAACACCTCGACGGCTTCCATTGGCTCCCGGAAACGCAGCGCGAACGACGCGCCGTCGCACGCCAGGTCGAGAGCATGCTTCTTGGCTAAACGCTGCCGGAGTTCGGGCGAGCGCATCGTCGACACGCGAAGTTTGACTAGACGGAGCGCGTTGCGGTAGACGTCGGCGCCCGACCGATGGCCGTACGTCTCTGCGTATCGGACCCATTCGAGGGACGCGTGGAACGCAGGCCACAAGTTGCCGCCGCCCATGCTGAGTTCGTGATGCCCGAAAGCCTCGTTGAGATCAGAGGGCTTCTGTTCGACGAGAAAGCGGAGGTAGTACGTCGATGCCAGTTCTGCATAAACGTCCGAGATCAGCGGGTGGGATAGTGTGCAGAGGTCCTTGGCGTAGAGGAGATGTTCGAGTATTGGCTCGATGCCCCCGGTTTGCCAGGGCAGAACGCGGGCCTTCAGGATGCGGGCGAGCAGGAGGTTGCGTGTTGCTCGCAATGAATTTGATGCATGGTCAACGTTCATGGAGGTATTGCAGTGGAGTATGGCCTCGTTGAGATCGAGTTCGTCCCCGGTTTCTTGTTCGAAACGCAGTAAGAGGGAGGTCGCGAGCACGGGGGCTAATGTCGCTCGATCTGTATGATGCTGAGGTAGCAGCTCGAGTGCCTCACGGCAGAACGAAATGGACCTATCCAAGTCCATGGTTTCTCCGTACAATCTAAACCGTTTCTGTAGACTGCCCGCAATTTTTTGCAAGATAGTTGCACGACGATGATGGTCTCGGCAAGTTTCGTTCAAGGCTTCGTTGTAAAAGTTGATGGCGCCATGAAGGTCTTCGGGATCGCGGAGTTGCTCAAAGCGAGCATCGAGGGAAGCACCGACAGCTTCTAGCGTGGCAACGCGCCGATGTAAATCCGGGGAGTGAATCTCCAAGGCGATCAAAAGCTTCTGTATGGCCTCCTCCAGGTCACCTAATACCTCCAATCTTGAGAAGCGGAGGAACAGGGCACTCCCTAGACTTTCCAAGAAGATCCCTTCGTCTTCGTGGTTAGGAGGAAGAAGAGTCAGAGAGGTGCGATAGTGCTTAATTGCGAGTTCGAGATCAGGGAGATTGGGTTGCAGCGTATAACGCATCATGAGTGCATTGGCCAGATCACAGGACACCATGAACAACTGTGACTCGTCAGAAGACCGAAGCTCGAGCGCGGACTTCAGGTTCTCTATCGCGAGCTGCAGGTCCCCAGTTTCTCTGTACATTTCAAAACGTTTGACGAGGGCAGTGGAAAGACACGAAAGTGCAAGCGGACGATCTGGGTGAGCTTTATTCATGCCATGCAAAGCGACGGACGAGTATTTAATGCAATGTTCTAGGTCCCGTGTGTCGTTTTGCATCTTAAAGCGGGAGAAGAGGGCGTTGGCGAGATTATAGTATGATGATGATCTATTCTCTCCAGGAGAAGAGCTCAACACAACATGATACTGGTGAATCGCATCATTAAGATCAGAGATGTCCCCAGTGCACTGGAATCTAGAGAATAGGGCACTGGCATAGTTCATAAGGGGCACTAGGCGACGATCAGGCGGGAGTATGGAAAGCGCGGTGTGAAAGTGCTTGATCGCCAGTTCGATATCCTTCTGCATGCCGAACTTGCCGTACCGAACGAGCAACGCGGTAGCAAAGTTGGACAACAAGTTGGCCCGCCCCGGATGTCCGGGAGGACGAAAGTTCAAGGCCGTGAGATGAAACTCTACCGAGTGATCCAGATCGGCAATATCGCCGTGACGCTGAAAGCGCATGGACAGTGCGTTGGCGAGATTACCGAGTAGCTTGCTCCGTATATCGTTAGATAGGTGCGCGGATGTCTTGGACAGCGTCAGCGCAGAGCGGTAGTAAAGAATGCATAAGCTGAGGTCCGAAGGTTTTCCCTGCGTTTCATAACGGGAGTAGAGGTCGTCGGCGAGATGGACCAGTGAGTCAAAATCCTGTTGATCTGTTTAGTCAAGATGCAACGACTTGACACTAGCTGCTCACGCTCATCCGATTAGACTATGTTCAGCATATATCTGCTTTGGAGCAAGGTTCCAGCGGCTCTTGCGACTCCGTTGTACGGGCAGAAGTGGATAAGGCTCGGGTGCTCCCGTTCCCTACAGCCTCTATGATATATGATGCGACACCGCGTTTCAGAGTATAAATGAATGATGCAGAGTTACGTCATGTGACTGAAGGAAAACGTCCGCAACCCCCTCTGGTCGCACGCAACGATATTCGGATGGGTCTGGAACCTGGTCCTTGGTTTATACAACGGTAGAAAGAAATCCTGATTTGGATTCTCCTCACCTCTTTGGGTCACTCTTCAATTCAACCGTGTTGTCAGCGCAGACTGGAAAATACTTGACGAGTAGCGTGTGCAATGGATCCCGGTGTTGAGCATGTCTTCGCACGATAAAATTCTTGCTGGTGGAAATGGGTTTATCGGGACCGAATACGCGATGAAGTCCACGAAAGTGGAGTGAGAACATGAGTTTATTTACTTACCACTTGAGAAATCTCAGCAGAGGTTCCCATTGCGACGCAAAGTATGAGATAAGCGCTAAAATTTGCCGCACAAAGGGCATTATTGATCACCACCAGCCATCTAGGAACAAGTTCTTCGGAGCGGCGTCAGCGTCGCAAAAAGAGACCTTCGACTGTCACATGAGTCTTACGCTAATTTCCTCGGCTTCGGCTTCCATTTGATGATGAAAAATCCGCAACGGGACCTTCAAATTGACGGCGCACTCGAGGGACATGTCGACAAAGCCGCATTACTGTAAATGAGAATTTGGTGAATTGGAAACAAGTCAAACAGATTCTTGGTTACAGGCTACAACCAATTTTGACATCACCTCGGATACCCTCGGTTTGTATACCACCCGTAGACAACGAGCCAGGTTTTCGTTTCATGGTTCCAACGCACACGGCGAAGACTCGAACTGAAAAGACTAGAGTTCTTGCGTCGCATGATCAATCTCACAAAGGCGCGCCGAGCAACTTCAATCATGATGCTGACCTAATCGAAGCGGTGGTGATGCATGATGAGCGCTATGTTGCCAGGCTACAGTACATAACTTATTACAGAACGTTTCCGATGCTGGCGAGGCCCTACATACATACAGTAGTATCCACCGCCCTGACGTCGAGATGACCCATGTATCAGCGCTTCAGCCACCGTCGGTACTATTGCCAGGAGGCTTCGTTGTAAAAATGTGTTTACATGCTAAACGGAACTGGTAAGTAGTCGGATTCGAAAGTGGACAACAGTAGCAAAGATGAATTCAATACTAGTGTTCGACGGAAATGGAGACGGACCGCGGACAGTTGGACTCAATTGGAAAAACAACTTTGCTTTAAGAAACGTACCTGTTTCGTTCAACGACAGACGGGTTTTATTCCATCATGAAACGTCTGCATGTGGCATCACCCGACAAGATAGATCAAGGCGTGTCGCCGACCTCATGGATTAAGTTTGAATCCGTCTGATCATAACTGAGTTTGGTCTAGGTCATGACTCCTGGTTTGCGGAACTCTCGCAAGATGGTTATTATATTCCGAAAGACGCCATGAAGTATGGAGACACTAACTTATGCCTTCAATGTGCGCAGCAGCAAAAATGTTTGCAGAGTTGCGGGACCACGGCCAGCAACTTGACGCTCTGCACTGCACTAGTGATGAACATGCCGCTTCTGGTGTACTTTCGGACTATATGAGCTAAGGGGGTGAAGCAGGAAGATTGAACAAATATATTTTGGAGACAGACGACTCGAGCAGAATGATTCAATGAGAATGAGTACGAGGGTAATCGACAGATATTTCGAACTCAGCGTCGGAGATCTAACCTCTGCTCGCCCATCAAGCCCAGATAAGATGCTTTACTCAGCCTACTTCGTGTTTCACTCCTTCAATGACAACATCAGCAAGAGCTGTAGAAATCAGTCAGTCAGGTGAAGTGCTCCAACAAAGTATATACTCACAGCCTCCTTCGACGCAGTGTCTCCGCGTTGAACCAACCACGGAACATGGCACAGGAATCCCTCTGCACTTTGTTCAAACACTATATCATCTATTAAATTCTCCCCGTGCTTGGAATTCATACAAATACCCCTGCCTGTCTTCCGTCCCACAGTCGGGGGAGGGAAGTTCGGGCACAACGCAGCCATGCATGTAAACGCAAACGAGCGCGACTGGAACTTACAGTCGCCACCCGCACAAATCAATAGTGTTGCTCGGCTCACAAAATCGAGAATCCGTGTCAATTGGACGAGAGCGAGGCGGGGTGCCGCGAACCCATCGCCGAACACAAGGGTCCGTTCGACGTCGAGATGACGCGCAGGTGCGTCCAAGGAGCCTTCAATAGTGACGCAGACGCGGTCGTGGACGTCTGGGTGGAAGAGCGAGCCGCCAGGAGAGAATGTCTCTGAAATAGGGGTGACAGAGTGGTACGCCCCTCCGGTAGAGAGAACACGCTCAATGAGCAGAACATCCTCCGATGCTCTGGCACCATCGGGAGATGGTCCCAGGCTCACTCTGAGAAGTGTATGATAGTGTGACTGATCGACTGGCATACCCCATGCATCCTCGCCCGTTGCAAGTGCACTGCAAATTTCAACTTTTTGGACGAACCTTACGGGATCGATGGGTAATTTACGACACCAAGAATCAAGGGATGTAGAAGTCGAAGCAGCGACAGGCATTGGTTTGAGAGAGAGACGGGAGAAGGTAGAGTCGAGTGAGGTCATAGGAGTGGTGGATAGTAATGAAGGGGGAAAGGGGAAAGAGAAATGTAAAGATAGGAGAGCGAGGCTTTATACATTATCGAACAAGCCCCTATTCGCCCGATCGATTGATCGGAAGCCGGAAAGTGTGCCGGTTACAGTACAATATCTCATAATGCATAACATGGTAATGCATAAAATCTCACAATGCATACAAATTCTGGGGAACCAAGTTGGTCCCAGCTTATTTATGCATAAAATCTGCTATCGCATAATGCATACACTGGTGAGGTAGTTATGCATTATCAGATTACTAATTTGGGGGTGGGTCACCAACCACATGACTCCCAGCACTGCTTAGTCGGGCCTCAAGTCAATTTTTTTTCTGCTGCCGAACTCTCACATGCCTCCGGAGTACCCCAGTAAAGTGCGAAAACCTCGTGGAGGTCATAAGCCATACTCTCGACCACCAAAAGATCCGAAACCACTGAATCAGGATTGCTTGCCACAAGCAAGGTCCTCTGCTGTTAATGCGGCAGACAGTGCACGTCGAAACCTCACCCTCTATGATTGGCTCGATGTCATTGCTTTTTTTGATCAAAACCAGCCAATCTCCCAGGAAGAGGTCGTCAAGCACTATGCAAACAAGAAAAAGAATGCCTTGATTTTCACACAATCAAGTTTATCTCGTCATTTATCCAAAGAGGGCCGTGCTGCGGACAAAGGACACCTTGAATCCCACCCTACAGCACTGTCAGCAAAGCGGGTGAGGGTGGTCACACAGCCAGATGTCGAGGAGGCACTGTTTAAGTGGGTCAAACACATGGAGGAAAAGGGAGAGTCCGTTTCAGGCCCAATGTTGGTGGTGAAGCGAGAGAAGTTTGAGAAATCTCTTGATGTACCCGAGAACAAGAGGCTCAAGAGTTCCGGATGGGTTTCAAAGTTCTGTAATGTGTAAGTGAAAACCAAAAGATTCCAAAACGAAAGCTCAGTTTCTATAGGTATGGTTTGAAGGAGTTTCGTAGACATGGAGAAGCTAGATCCGTAGATCAGACAGCTGTTGAAAAGGAGCGAGAACGTGTTCAAAAAATCTATGCAGAATATTCTCCAGAGGATAACTTGAATTTTGATGAAACGGGCTTGTTTGGATTGTAAGATTTTCAATTTCAATATGATTTACAATGCTAAGTTCAACTTGAGTGTTCCACCTGACCGTGGAATTGCATCGAAACAGATGTCGGGCAAAAAATCAAGTAAATTCCGTATCACCATTGGGTTCATGTGTAATGCTACTGGAACGGAAAAATGGCCCCTCTTCTATATCGGCAAGTCCAAATGTCCTCGATGCTTTGGAAAAAGGTCACCTGTAGATCGTGGATTTTGGTATCGTAACAACCAATCTGCGTGGATGACTGCAAATTTTTTGAAGAGTAAATTCTAATTTTGTCTGCTTACCGGAATTTGTTAAAAATTTTCCAGGTGGATCAAACACTATGACAAGGTGTTTCGTGATCAGAATCGAAAAGTTTGTCTATGGCTGGACAATTTTTCAGGACATTCAATTGAGTATACGCCAACCAATATTCAGATTGAATTGTTTCAACCAAACATGACTTCTTTTATCCAACCACTCGACGCCGGCATTATCCGCTGCTTCAAGGCTCACTACCGACGCCAATTTTGCCTGCGCGCTATCGAACTCAATGAAGCTGGTGATGATGACATCTACAAGATCAATTTACATGAAATCCTAGTTATGGCAAACATGGCATGGGACAGCATCACGGCCGAAACTATCCGGAATTGCTGGCAACATGCATTCAAAGCATTGCCTCAGTATGTTGGCGGTACATTATAGAATTTCAACTCTAAATTCTGATATGTTTTATTAGCTCCGAGTCTTCCACTGAGTCGAAAGGCTCCAATGTAGTGGAGTCGCCGATCCATGATTTAGCAGCTTGGTCAATCGTCCTCAACTTTGCAGCTGGCACCATTTGCGCTCTGCCCGAACTTGAAGAACAACTTCGTCGTCACCTGGGCAAAGACCGATACAGTTTTGCCGACTGGAAACGTGCAGTCGACACCATTTTCAATGCTGAAGATGATACGGATCGTGCAATTAGCACTGTCACTCAACTTCGGGATGAAGCCCAAGTTGATCTTGTTGCAATGCACACTGTTCCAAGTCATGGATCCACTGTGACAACTGCCACACCCGAGCCACCCACTCAGACTCCTCCCAGTCGAACTCTTCCGGAGCTCAACCTTGTTGAGTCGGAGCTCATGCAGGCTGTTAACAACCTTGTCAAGCAAAGGCGCATTCGAGGAACTCGACCCATGCTCGAGGAACTTCTGAATCCAATTGAAGAGATGGAAATTGGAGACTCTCCATTCAGGTATCCAGGCAGTGATGAAGATATCATTGCCGAAGTTAAAGCTGCTGGTCAGTCAAGCACATGTCAGGTCGAAGATGGAGATGACGAGTGCAGCACGGATGATGAGGCTGCTGATGATGGCCACGGGATCACGCCATCTGAGGGCATTGACATGTGCGAGAAGCTCGAGAAGCTTTGTCTCATGTGTTCCGATGGTGATGGTCTCGAGGCTAGTCAGTTGCAGCATCGTCTCCGGCGTCTTCATGCTCATCTGAGAAGGGTTCAAGCGAGCTCTCTGGTTCAGACGCATATAGACTCTTATTTCTTGTCATAGTAGTGTTGTCACGGTTGAGATATCCTACCAGCGCCAGCTGGTATCCTACGACGTGCGCGGTATGTCACATTCTAGTCACACCTGTCACACCGTGTGACAATCTCAACGTGCATATAACCTCATAATGCATAACGCCAGGGGGGGAC